>JANHFM010007152.1:96763-123218 GCA_032468115.1 Grayia smithii
ATGGTCTTAGGCGACCCCTGTGAAAGGGTCATTTGACCCCCCAAAGGGGTCCCGACCCACAGGTTGAGAACCACTGCTCTAAAGATTTCAAATTATCTTGTAACTATGTTGCTTGTGTTTGTGGTTAATAAAGTACTACCATTGGGAAAAATGCATTCCAGGGCTGAGCAGCAAAATATAGCAGCAGTTTATAATTTTCTTACCAGCAGGGATAGGAATGGGGAGATGGAATAATAATATATTTGGATATTGTAAAAAAACCTTTCTTCCCTGAAGACTATACCAATATGGCAAAATGTTTTGTGCTCCAATATTGGAGAGAGACAGAGCCAAATATGGATGAAGTAGAACCAAAACTTTCATAGGAATAGAAGTTGTTACATTGGGGTGGGGGGCAAAACAAGTGGGCTTTGAAATGTACAATGGCCTTTCGGTATCTTCTGAAGTCCATGTAAAGTAAAAACAAGGTTTGTATCAGACCTTCAACCCCCAGATTTTCCAAGATTGACGTATAACAAATGAGAAATAATTTTGAAACATTGTCTTGTATGGGATCAGTTTACTATACATTACTAGGTTAGCTGTTTCCTTATACTGGGTTAAGCTATTTGTCTATCTAGTTCATTCCTCTATTGTGATGGATAGTGTTTCCAAAGGCAGATGACTTTCATCGTTTTATTGTTTATTTGTTGAAAATAAAAGAAATTAAATCTTGAATGTCTGTTATAATGTGCATATGTTCCACCACTAAAGTTTTATTTAATGTTATTTCAGTACATTTGTGCCAAAATTTTCTACGCAGTATAACATGATCACAGTTGTAAATGAGAATTCAATCAATAATGAAGTGTTGTGATATCTAAACTGGGATAATTTATTCCCAATTTAGGATCCTAGAACTAAAGACAATAATTATTTTATCTTAGATTACTTCCTGTTGCACAAATATCCAGGCTTAAAGTTGCCTCTTATCACAAACTTTGCATGTACTGTTTTCACCAGTGTACATTTTTGCAAACCCAAATTGCTGTTGTTTTAATCAAGACTGTTGTCTCAACTTAGCCTCTTTCCTATGTATGCAAAATATTGTCTTTGTTTCCTGCAATGCTACCATTTTTAAATAATACATTAAATGTGTAACTGCTTTGATAGATTGGCATGCAACTTTGGGCACTTGGAATCAGGAGTACTTAATTGGCTTTAAAAATGGAGAAAAGTCCATCATAAGCATTTTTTTCTGAGAAAATAGGTTCATACATTGTGTCAAGCCATAAACTGATATATTTTTGGATTACAACGTTATGATTTATCCAACATGTTATATAGCTCAAAATGTTGTGCCAACCTAACCAATTATAATTGGGTACATTATCTAATGGTCATGGGCATCTGTTACAAATGAGTGCTGGGTGAAGGGGAATGTAAATTGCATGCCTCTTTGTTAGGAGAGGGGTAATTTCCTTACCAGATTCCTCAATGCTTTCAACAATGGCAGAGCTTCTAATGTACTTCCTACACTGGAACAGTTCTTAAAAATCCAGGAAGATATTCAAAAATGTACCTGTCTTGAAACAGCCCACGTTGAACTGTATAGCGCATTCAAACATGAGCTGACCACAGGAAATGTTATATGACATTTTGTATTATGTCACAAAATGCTTTATTGTGATTTTTATATCATAAAATGTTTTATAAAATTCACCAAATTTCAATTCCACTGAAGTCATGGATTTTGGATTTTAAATGCATTCTGTAAGCTAGTCCATTTTAGGTACATTGATTGAAAAACCCAAAGGTGCTTTTTCAAAAGGCAACTAGCCTTTTAGAAAAGCACTTTTGGGACAACCATGACCGTGGATGATTGAGAAGCTCTAAAGACATTTGGCTGATAAAGTGTTGCCCTATGATATACATTTTCATTCAGTTAAAGGTTGCAGACATGCGAGTTTTAGTAGTATATAGGTGACAGTTTGATCTGGGGGGAGGGGTAATCCAAGTCTTTGATAGTCATTGGAGGGATTTGCATAAAAGGCTGAAAACGATTGCTTCAAGCTATAGTTTAGAGTCATGAGAATGAGTCACAGCAAACATCCAGGTAGCACCTACCCATTGCCTTTTGGATTCTCCAATGAAACTGCAATGAGGATTTCAATAGGCAGAGCCTGGAGCTTTTTCTAAACCCTAAATGTAGTTAATGTTAACACGATTTGTATGGTACAAGCCAGTTTCATAAACCAGGGCATGAAATTGTTTGTCTAATGTAAGAAATGATGAATCTAAACTGAGAGCAAAAATCTCTCTCCTATGGCCAAGTGGAAAATGTCTGTCTTGTGGTTGCTGTTTCAGTACTCAGATGAGCCTTTCATTTTATCAAAGCTAACAGCCATGAACAGAGCTATCATCCATGAATTTGGGCAGTTTTAAAGCCATTGTCACATCTTGAGGCAGTGAATTTCATAGATGGCTTCTGCACTGGGTAAGGAAACACGTTCCTTGGTGTTCTCGATTTACAACCCATTTTATTTTTCTATGGTAAGAGAATAGCACTTAGGTTTCTCTCTTGTCCTCCTTATCTAGATGGATTAGTTTTTGTTTTTGTTTTTTTGCATTATGGTTTAAGCAGAATGTCAGGAAAATCTAGCTAGCACATGCAATGATACTTTTGCCAGACTTGAAACTGTAGTGAAAACGATTGGTTCTTTTTACCATCTCTGCATATTATTACCAGGCTATTCAGTTGTAATGGCTGCTACTTTTTTTATACTATACTCAGCCAACATTTCTACAGGAGGACCCAGCAGCACATAACACCTGCAGGTATATTCATTGAAATGCCACTGCCCCACCCTTCACAAACAGGTGTTGCTATGCACCTTCGAACCGCAAAACACTAAGTGCCAGTGAATACGCAGAGAGATGAATTAGGCTTAGACTTCTATCAGGACTCTTGTTCTTTAATGGGTAGTTATGCCCTTGGCTAGATGCATTAAATAAATATCTGAAAGATTTGCTTATAAAGAAGTTGGGTAATAGTTTAAAATAAGGAGAACAGGTTGGAAAGTAGTTGAGCTTCAGACTCTCTTCACATATTGTTATAATAAGGCAGGAAAAGGCCTCCAACACTTGAAAAGTTCTGTTAACAAAACTGCCAGAAATGGGCAGATGGTTTGCTCAGCTTCAGATGTCAACTTGATATAAGAGCAAGAAAAGAGTTCTTCAATGTTTGATAGACACAACTACACTGCTACCTTAGTAAAAGTGCAATAGTGGATTGCCATTATCTTCTTCCAGAATTTCTTTTCAATCTGGAGATGGCCAATGAAATAATAAGTATATACTGTCTTTTGCATTTTCAAGATCAATCGGGAATGGTTAGGTACTGTCACCTCTGACGTGATATAAGAGGTAGCACTGGCAGTCTGCATGTTGTATCTATGCCACATAAATGAGCCACTGCAACCAGACAGAACTATGTAGAAGGAGACCATGAAATCATGATATGAACTTAATTCACAACTGAAACCTTTGCCAACTTACATTCAGAGGAAGGATCCAAAGGGTTGATGGGGAAACATGTTTCAGCAAAGTTCATTCAGTTCAAAATTTTTGCAATGCACAATTGTACATATACGCACAAACACATGCATTCTTTTTCAGAAATGCCTTGAAATAATCATGAGATGCTCATGTGGCCTAGGTTTTTCTTTTTCTTGGACTTGTCTGAAAAATGTGCATTCAGCTATAATTAGGTTAATTGATAACTTATATTTCCTCAACTTAAAAAACCTCTTAGCATAAATACTAGGCCTTGAGGGTTCTAGAAATAGCACACATTGTTCCCCCTACTCCCATTTTATTATATCTTCACAAGAAAGCTGTTAGGTAACTAAACTGAGAGACTGAGAGAGATCTACTAAATCATCTACTAAACTCAGTGCTTGGATGAATTGGGATTTGAAATTGGAACTCTACTAAGCTACCCATCAGTGTCACATACAGGCTCACTCAGAATGGAAGAGTTGAAAGGGACTTTATAGATCACCTGCTTCACTTCCCAACCAAGCCCATAATGCCATGTCAACTATTCTCTAAAAAGAACCAGTATTAATTCAGTATTAAAAGTGTAGGTGAAAGCATTTGTGATATTATAATCTATTTTACTAAAGTTGGGAGAATCTATTTTTCTGAATTCTAAAGAGTACATAAACATTCAAAAAGAGACTACTGATTTCACATGCACTCATCATGAAAAAAGAAAAAAAGAGGAGGTGATTAATATAAGCAGCTGATAATGTGCAAATAAGCCATTTCTGGTGGTATAACAGTGCAACCATATTGTAGCTTCAGATTGCTTTCCAGTAATATTACCAGTTCTCAAAATAAATTACAGACAGTCCTTGACTTATGATCACAGTTGAGTCCCTAATTTTTATTGTTAAGTGAGAAAATTGTTAAGTGAATTTTGCCCAATTTTATGACCTTTCTTGCCACAGTTGTTAACTGAATCACTGCAATTGTTAAATTAATAACACAGGTATTAAGTGAATTCGGCTTCCCCATTGACTATGCTTGTCAGAAGGTCACAAAAGGGGATCACATGACCCTGGGACATGGCAACCGTCATAAATTGCGAAGTGCCCAAATTTTTATCATGTGATTGAGATGATGCAATGGTGGTAAGTGTCAAATATGGTCATGAGTCAGTGCTGTTGTAACTTTGAATGGTCACTAAATGAACTGTTGAAGTGGAGGACTACTTGTATATACTACTAATATATTTTCAACAACAATTTATCACTGAGATATTATAACACAGATACTTTCTGAGAATGTTTTGAAAAAGTTCATCAACAGAGTACTCCCCTAAGAGTCCCGAGAAAACCAATAGAACCCAGCCTTTTGTTGAAATTCAAAACTGCTAAGATTGGAAATTATACCATAAATCTGCAACAACATTGCACTTAATTCTGGTGAACAAAGAGACCAATTAAAAGAAAGAATAATCTGATGTATTTGAACATTTATAATCCCAAATGTAATGCATTCCCTTCTGAAACAAATAAAACATGTATTTCCTAAATATTTCAATCCGCCCACATAATTTCATATATTTGCAATTTGGGTATTGTCTGTAATATAAGTATAATGCTGAGATATTTGATGAAATATGGCACACACATTGTACAAATTGAAGAGCTGGAAAAAATCCCAGGTAAACTGTTAGCTAGAGACAGAAATATTTCAGCATAGCTTCCTCCCTCCAATTTCTTTGTATTTTTTGCATAGGAGAATATGATTTCAACTTTTAAAAAGGCAGAATATTGCCCTGTACTGGGACATCAAATTATTATTTTTATAGCAATAAAAATATAAAAAATGAAGCCACTTTAAGCAATGTATAAATATGAATAATACACAATTTGAAGACCTTGTTTTATACATCCAATAAATGAAGTTCAGAGAGGCAGCCTTCTAAAAGGAGAATATATTTCTGTTTGGAAGTAATATTCTTTTTCCAACCATATTAAGGATTGTTGTAGGAGAAACAAATAAGGTTTGTGAGTGGATTGACAAAGAGACCACCTAGTAGATTCAATGGTAGGATTAAACTCTTGCTTCACAGCTTTATTTTCCTCACCATTACCACAACATCAGTTAATCTCTTGCAAAAAAGCAGGTTTGGAAGTAAGAAAAAGGAAGCACATTCTAATTTGAGTCTGGAACAAGCTCAGCTACCAATTACACTCTTTTGATAGAGTATCCAAGCAACAGGCAAGAGGTTGAGAGGAAGTAGAATTCAAAGAACAACTTTTTGCTCAATAAAAACAAAAGGTAAAAAACCAGAAAAAAGTTGTAGGACATTTTCCCCAAGAAAGTGATTCTTGAATTTTTGTTCTACAGATAGATCCTCTCATCCTTGTTTGCTTTTCATTGGCATCTAATTGGTCATTTTAGGAGTGCTAGATCAGATGGGGTAATGATCTGCTCCAGCAGGCTCTATCTATATATGAGTGTGCAATAACCTATTAACTGTTTCAAGAAAGTAACTTAACAAAAGGCCTCCTTAAACTATTTACTCATCCGCTATAAAAGTGCCCAGTGAAGTATTTGCTAAACTAAATGTCATTTTTCACATTTTCCATTATTTATTGAAGAACACACTAATATCAAAACAGTAGTTTAGCTTATTGTGCTCACTGGTACCCATGTCTTCCAATCATATAGCTGAGGTGACTATAGTGAACCTCAAAATCAGAATAATGCATATGCACTCCAGCTTAGATAAGCAAATTGAGAAGCTCAAGCAGAAATACAGAATATAATCAGCAGTTGTACAATTAGTAATATTTGTTTATCTTAGCTCATTCTGATTGTTTAAAATTGCCTCCTCAGACCAAATCAGCTAAATATTCATTGATTATGAATAAAGATGAAAAATATTTGAACTTTAAATAGGCCTCAAAGAGTTTAAAAGATCCCCCTTTGCCTTCTCTGAATGAAAATCCTTTCTCCAGCCTTCAGATCTCCATAGTTGCTAATAACCCATTTCAAAGATAAGCATGCCTGCTTCTATATCACCACTATAGTAAGTGCTTTTCCTCTCTCCTGAGCAGCAGAGCTGGGCTAAGGTTAATGGTCTCCTTTTGAAGCAGACACTGCTTTTCTCCTGTTCAGGTGGTGTTCAAGCAGATAGAAAATGCCCCATCCACTCAGTTTGGCAAATATCAACCAGCCTATTACTACCATACACTACTCTCTCCAAATGCCAAGATGTAGACTTAAATAATATGCATCAGACTGATGGCTCTTGTAGCCCTGGATTTCCTCTTTCGCTTGATAAAAAGCTTCACTAATGCAAAAAAGGTGTGTGTGTGTGGGGGGGGGTGTCTAGTTGTTTGCAGTTGCATCAGCTTTTGTGATTTCAAAATAGGCATGTGGATAAAATTAATAGTGAAGTTTTGAGTTCCATCCTCCCCTATTCAAAATTTAGTTCCATCTTGAGGTCATTTGATTTCATATTTTCATTGTTTATGATACAAGATTAAAAACATTAGAATAAAACTTTAATTGTTCTGGAGATGCAAAATGGCACAGCCTGGGACTGCCTATACATATTTTGCCAGTATTTGTGTTGTATATCTGGCCAAAAATATGGCCTCTAATTTGCTGCCTTTTTTTTTTTTGATGTCTTTATATGGCTAACTGTGTAAGATTATGAATGCTAAAGATATTATTTTCACCACATAAAACCCCTTCCCAAAATCCCAAAGGTGTCTTTCAAAAGGCAACTGGACTGTTTGTTTTTTCCTTGAAGATGTTTCACTTCTTGTCCAAGAAGCTTCTTCAAATACATATCATACACTGAATTTTAAAGATCAACATTCAACTGAAACCACAATTTTTCTTGATGGGATTAATGCACGGGTGTCAAACTCGATTGTATCATATGACATATCACAATATATCGTGACATTTTTTGCCTTTGCAGAGCTGGAGTGGGCGTGGCCTGTGTGTGACACATCCGGCCTACAGGCTGCCAGTTTGACACTCCTGGTTCATTAATGAATAATCAATTAGAAAAGAGCCAAGGAAGGTTGTTTTTATACATGATTACTGCTACGAGACTCTTACTATGTATGTGAAGAAAGGGACATACTGAAATAACCACATTGGAGAATTGGTTGGTGAAGATAACAAAACTATCAGAAATGAATTGGTTTGATTAGACAAAAATCAATAGCTACATTTATTAGTGACTGGCAACCCTTATTTTTGCTCGAAAAAAAGAGAAAAATTAATTTGTAATTTGTGGGTCTGAAGATTAGAAAGGATAGCTTATAGAAAGAAGGAAATAATGATGTAAACTTAAGAGACACAGAGTAAAATGTAAACATATTTGTCAAGATCAGAACCTGCTTTTTTAGTATCTTTTTATTTTCTTCTATTTCTTTTTCTGTATTTCTTTTCATTTTTATTACGTACTTTATTTTTCCTTAATTCAAATGTGTAGTGTGTTTAACTTCAATAAAAATAATTTTAAAAAAGAAAGCAGCATGTTTTCCCCATGTTACCCAATAATGGAGCAAGAGAGAAACAATTCATTTTCCAAACTAGGAATTCCCAACAATGATTTAAAAAAGGGGCGGGGGGGGATGTAACCCTTTTATTATTGGCAACCTGTTCTGTTTTGTCATGGTTCTCCCACTTACATGGGATTATATGCATTCACTTTGTTCCTACCAATCTTAAGCAAGCCAAAACATAAAGAATAGTTCTTTAACACTTCCAGAGTTAATAGCCAGCTACATCTACATATTTCATTTGAATGAATTCAAGTATCTATCCTCCTAATTCCATTTATCAAATCTTCGGCAAATTATGCATATGCTTCTGCTTATTTACTTGTTCAGTAATCAATCAGCTCTTTTTCATGCATTCTTTTTTTTACATCTTTCTCCATTCAAATAGGCATTCTAAAAGCTGAACAAGCTGGTAAATGTAGCTCTCTTCTCTTGCACGTGCATTTCACATGTACACATACAAACCAATCACTATATCTTATTAGATGGCAGGTAAGTTAGCATGTACAGTGGTGCTTAAAAGTTTGTGAACCCTTTTGAATTGTCAATATTTCTGCATAAATATTACCTATGTGATCTGTTCTCATGTCATAAAACTAAAGAGAATCTCCTTAAACAAATGAGTTAAAAACATTACACTTGTTTGTGTATTTATTGAAAATGCTTCAAAGTCAATTCCCCCAGCATCCTTTCCTTCCTCCTTTCCGCCTTCAACTTCCTAGCTCCCTTCATCCTAGCTATTTGTTCCTTTCAGACACTTTTAAAAAACGTTTTGGCTACAGCACTCATTTCTATATCTGTTTCTTCAATCAAATCTATCCTTTTACCATGAGATCATCTATAACGGTCCTGAGATAAATGTAAAATGTATTCCCAAACTCCTCTGCTCAAGCACTAAGGTAAATGTTATTTACTAAGGTTAGATGCCATTTTATCAGAGCCCCAGTTCATTTACTAATCTACTGAGTATTTTCTCTTTTCTTTAGAAGGAATTGTTCCAATTGGATAATGAACCTTTTTTCCTCTATTAAATCTTGGAAATATGTATTGTTGTGTGCAGTGTAATGCTGGCAAATGACTGGGTGTAAAAAAAAATGAACAGGCCATTTTTCAAATTCCTCTGAGCCAACTGGCAGAATTTCCACAAAACTCAGAAATTTAGGCCAGTTTCAGAAAATAAAATAGAATTTGATTAACAAAAAGCAGCAATAATTATATGCAGTCAAACTTCATTTGGATACATATTAAGACTTGTCAAATAAAATCCCAGAACCACAATAAACGTGAATATTCACATGTGTAGTTATTATTTTTTTTTCACCTGGATTTTACTATGAACTCAAAATTACTCCAGGTTATCTGGAGAGATTTTTAAAAAAAATTTTATGTCTTCTGATCAAAATGGCTCTAATATAGTTTCACCTTGAAGAGGCCAGCTGTCCCTAGGATACCAGCCCTCGATTAAACAAAAGAAAATTTCAATCAGGCACTTTTCATTTTATGTTTCCAACTGCTACTAAGCAATTCCTTCAAATGCCCTTCACATAACTTAACCTCTGGCTGTGTCTACTGCCTCTGCAGTCTTCTAAACTTTTATAGTACAAATATTACCAGTATTTAATTTAGCCTTGCAGATGTTTCACAACATTTATATAAGAAAGTGCTGGAAACAACATGTCCCAGAACAACATGCTATAAAATGGGAAGGAAATTATAGCATAGTAAAAGACTAAGGCTTTGCTGGTAGAAGGCTCAAATTTCAAACTTAACTCTTGAACCAAAAGATAGGCAAAACAATCTTTGTCAGACCATCAAATAATTCAGTCCAATATTTGAAGCAAAAGATCCAAAATGGTATCTTCTGACACTTGGATACAATCAGGGACATCCCATATGTTTTAAAAGACAGCTATAACAGTGACCCAGCTGCCTGAGGGACAGAGACTCTGATCTCAATTCAATAATTGCTAAAATTCTTACGGTAACTACTAATAATGCACCTCTCTTCACTGGGCATTCTCAAGCAGAGGCTGGACAACTACTGAACACAGATTCTTAGTTTTGATTTCTATGCTAAGCATGGGGTTGAAATCGCTAGTCCCAATATTTCTTTCTGAATTAGGATTCTATTATTCTATCTTGGAAAATACAAATGATCATAAAGTAAGATACAAGCTTTAATTAAATTGAACTTGATATGATGGAACTTTGTATCAAAGTCAAGTTCCTTTCAAATGCTCATCACAAAACATTACCTCTTTATTCCAAGCTAGGAAGCAAGCAGGAGACAAAGCATAAAGTTCTTTTTTATTCCCTTTGGATGAGCCCCAGTCGAACTGGGAGGTGATGGCGTTCATAATTGCTAATCACATATAAGGCTGTTAATGGAAGCAGTCCTATATTTACAGTAAAAGCATGAGAGTACAGAATTTCTTTTGTTGCCAAGAACAGCTGTCCTGTAGGAATATGCAGGATCTCCAAATGAAGCGTGGAAGATGTGTACAGTTAGTCCTTGACTTACAGCCGTTCATTAGTGATCGCTTGAAGTTGCAACGGTACTGAAAAAAGTGACTAACGACTGTGACAACATCGCTGGGGTCACATGATCACAATTTAGATGATTGGCAACTGCCTCGTATCCCAGGATCATCTGATCCCCTTTTGTGACCTTCTGACAAGCAAAGTCAGTGGGGCAGCCAGATTCTCTTAACAATCATGTGATTAACTTAACAACTGCAGTGATTCACTTAACAACTATGGCAAGAAAGGTTGTAAAATGGGGCAAAACTGACTTAACAACTGTCTCACTTAGCAACAGAAATTTTGGGCTCAATTGGGTCGTAAGTCAAAGACCACCTGTATTTCCAATGTCTTTTGTTTCAGGACTTCTCTGAATAATAGAGAAGTGTCATTTATCATATGTGAATGAAATGTGTGTACTTCCCAATACGTCTCCAATATGGGTAAGAACCAAGTAGTCACTTGGTCTGGAAGCGAGCATCTCCATTCTTTGGACATATGGAAAAGGAAATGCTTTCAGCTTCTCCTCGTTTTTAAGAACATTTCTCAAGGAAGATCCAAGTATTATAAAAAGTAAGGGACCTACATTCTGTGTTTTCCTGAAAATAAGAGCTACTCAGAAAGTAAGTCCTAGCTTGATTTTTGCACATGCACCAAATATAAGCCCTACCCCCAAAATAAACCATAATTAAGACCCCACCCACTCCAGGGTGCACAGGTAAAAATTAAGCTAGGATGGGGATGGGGGTGGTGGAGCTGCCCTAATACTTACCTTTGGACAGTTGCAGCCAGGCCTCGCAAACCTTGCCCCATTTCTTCTGCAGCCGGCAAGGCTTTCTTGAAGGCCTCTGTAGCCGATACAGCTCCGGATTATCAGCTGCAGAGGCCTTCAGGAACGCCTTGCTGGCCTTGCCGGACGAAGAAGTTCCTGAAGGCGTCTGATAGAGAAAAAGAGGCCGGGGGTGATGTGCACAAGTGAGGTGAGTCAGTGGATGACATCCCCCCTAAAAATAAGACCTGGTGCCTTTTTTGGTGGATGGAGATAGATAGATATATATGACAGGGTCTTATTTTTGGGGAAATACAGGTATCACCTTTTAGGGCCTCTTTCACCTTATCTCCACAATTCTGACAGCAGGCACAGTGATGTCAGTCAAATGCTACGAAGTAGACAATATTAGGAGGGAAAGCATAGAGCAATGGTAATTGCTTCATATAGATTATAAGGTTTCATGTCACTCTCAGCTCCCCTCCAATGTCCTTTACTGTTACATGAAATCATTTAAGTAGGAAAAAGTAAGGAAACAATCACCTCCAATTTCTTACCATGAACAAATGCTGAAAGAATTGTGTGGGATTTTTTCTGAACAAATAATCTAATGCCTGTATACTTTATATCTTTACTATCTCCTGCTGTTGAGAGTGCAACTAAATATTAAAAATAATTCTAGTAAATATACTTCAGACATATGATAAGACATTCCATGTGAAATGACTGCCTATTGTATCTACTCTATAAATGCACATAAAACCAAATACATGAAAAGGAGTACCGTATTTTTCAGAGTATAAGATGCACCTTTTTACCCCAAAAAAGTGGGTGAAAATCTGAGTGTCGCTGCCCCCGCTATTGCTGCTGCTTCTGCTGCCGCCACCAGAAAGCCCGAACTGCCCCCCCCATTGCTGCTGCTTCTGCTGCCGCCCCCCTACCATTGCTGCCGCCGAATAGGCTGTTAAAAAAAGGTTAGGAGGATCACGGGGCTGAGCTGTGATTGACAGCTGAGCCCTGTGATCCTCTGAGCCATTCTTTTTAAAAGCATTTTTTACAGCCTATTTGGCAGAGTAGGCTGTTAAAAAAAGGTTCCGAGGATCACAGGGCTCAGCTGTGATTGACAGCTGAGCCCTATGATCCTCTGAGCCGTTCTTTTTAAAAGCATTTTTTTACACCCTAATTGGCAGAATAACTGTAAAAAAATGCTTTTAAAAGTAAAAAGAAAATCTCTGACAATCAGGCAACTCAGCTGTTACTCAAACTCAAGTTTGAGGACCCTTGCCCTAACCCAGAGGTCTTCAAACCTGACAGTTTAAGGCTTGTGGACTTCAAGTTCCAGGAATTCTGGGACTTGAAGTCCACAAGCCTTAAAGTTGTCAAGTTTGAGGACCCTTGCCCTAACCCAGAGGTCTTCAAACAATTATTATGCTATATTGGTATTTTATTAAATAATATTTTACTACACCATTTAGTTCAGAATATTTTTTCCTTGTTTTCAACCTCTAAAATCTAGGTGCGTCTTATACTATGGTGCGTCTTATACTCCGAAAAATACGGGTAATCTATTACATGCAGACAATAATTCAACCTAATTTTAAATACCTCATTAAATCTTCATCATATGGAATAATATAATAATACTGATCACCAATTGACAGAACATCCTGATTCCGGTGGATAACTGATCAAGCTGCAAGTCAAGTTTGCATTTTGCAGTTTCAATATGAAACAGGGTAAGAAGAGATATTGCCAGAAAGACTTCTTACAGTTTAGAATGAAAAATGTGGAAACCCAGGTTTAATGAGTTCCAAGAGAGTTGATACCGACTTGATGGCACATAATCAGTAAAGATCCTTGAAGAAAGTATAGATAGCCAGTTGCTGACAACACACATTCTTGCCAAGTTTTCTGTGGGTTTTGCTTGCTACCAACCTGCAATTATGAAAGCTCAGCATCTGATTACAAATTCCCCCAGCAATGTAGACACCCCAAATACATTAATGGTATGCTTACCCTTGGAGGCTGATGATCTTTCAAATTGGAACCTAAGTTAAAAATATAGAACACATTTTCTGATTAGATAACTAAAGCACAAATATCTAATCACTTTGCATGGGTGATATCATCAGAATTTAAACCTAGTGTCTCATTAGTTATTTTTAAATGAGGGTTTATTTCTATCTTTCAGTTATTATAATATGACATCCTTCGTAAGCTAAATTAAGGGGGGAAAGTAAGAAGCAAGCCACTGCAATGTTAAGGGAAACTCTAAATAGTTCAATTGCCTAAGACAGGATTGAATACATAACTGAAAACTAACAAACTCTCCTTCTTCAATCATTTTTCTAAAACAGGGTTAATCTATCAGAAATCTGATGATTCTAAAAAGGGATTTAAACACTTAGCATTTAAATGTTCATCTTTTTCTCAGATATGATTTGCTACAGATTCATTTTCTTGTATCTGGAGCATAAACATTGGGACTCCAACCTTACAGAAGACATAGGAAGAAAATTGGGCAACTGAAACAATTCTAATATTGGAAGAAGTGATTCTGGGATATAGGAACTGAGGATGATCCTGGAATTATTATCTAATCTGACCTCATGAAACAATTATTTCTGGTACATTCTATAGTAAATCTTTAATATTCTTTACCTACGACCTCCTAGAATTCTAAGCATGCATGTAGAAAGTTAATGTTGTGTTAAAATAGTCTCAACTTTCTATGATCACCCCACATTTTTTGTCCCTTTTTTGATGTTTGATGCATGATGGGGAAAAGAAGAATTTTTGGAAGAAAATATAAAGTTGTTGTTTAGATATGTGAAATCTGTTCATACAGTATCTACTAATTACAGACATTGTATGACGGAACTGAATATGGGAACTGGCTTTCAGGAATGCACCAAACAATGCTTATTGTAGACTGTCATCCTTGATTTTTTCTTTTCTGTTGATTGAAGTTTGTTTTCTCACACTATAATTTAATTATTTAATTTATATTTTCCATTAGGTGCAGCTATTTGTAACAAAACAACAGAATATAAATATTTTTAAACTAACCATGACTACATTCCAGCTGGCACTACATATAAGAGCAATAACTCTCTATATCAAAGCTGGCTCAAATCATTTATTATTTAATGCAGTTTTAGATTGCTTTATTTGTTATTTCAAAGCAGTCTTTTATCCGCACCCTCCTACACTAAAATCTTGCTGTTTAAATCAAGATATAATAACGGGACATCAACATTAATTCTACTGTAGAACAAAGGGCCACATAAAGCAAAGCTCTGGGAATTTGGAAAGAATTTGTATGCAAGATAATTAGATGTGAGCCATCAATTTGAATTCTCTGAACCTCCTTTAAACTGTGCCACTGAAATTCAATATCAAAATGACAATTTTATTGAATTTTTAACTAACTGCATTTAGTTTAAACTGTTTTAAACTAAAATAGAGTTTATTTATTTATTGGACTTCTATGCTGCCCATCTCAATACTACAACAACTGTAGCCAATTTACAATATAATAAGGGTTAGAAACTGCAAAAAAAAAACAATTTAAAAGAATAAAAAATTAATAAAAATTAAAACCAAAATTATACACAGCCTTGGGGAAAGAATCTTCTCTATCCTATCAGGCACCCCTCAATGTAAAGGAGCCCTGTAGGGCCACAATCCAAGCAGCAGACCCAAGTTTTTAGGTTCTTCTGCAAGGCCAGGAGTATGGAAGCAGATCTCACTTTTGACAGGGGAATATTCCAGAGGGCAATTATATCATGGATTATATCATGGATAGAGTTATTTCATGAATGAGCAACCTTGCCCTACATATCATTTTGAGGCTCCAGAGAACCTATGGATTGCACTATACAAAATTTCCATATAATTCTGCCAATATTATTTGATGTAATTTTCTCAAAAATGGCAAAACAGGTTTTGTATTTTAAGCCATTCAACCTTGCACACTGAGTATGGTCTCCTTCTAGAAAAAATTGTTTGGCTTTCTTTTGATTGTTCTTCTGGTTTAATATTAGTACTCTAAATACCATACTGGTCCTTCTGGTCTGGTCATTATCCTACTCCCTCTAGCCTTAGGAGGCCAACATGAGGGAAACTGATCATCACTGCAACAGAGAGTACTAAGCTAGACAGATCAATTGGTCTGAACAAAAATAAAGCAAGTTGCAGTACTTCTGTCTGCTGACTGAGTGCACAAATATAATTATAATTAAGTTCCTAATGGGAAATATATAACTTACAGGTTGTAGGGTTATCATTACCCCAATATAGTACTGTGTTTCCCTGAAAATAAGACCCTGTCTTATAGTTTTTTGAACCCTGAAATAAGCGCTTGGCCTTATTTTCGGGGAGGTCTTATTATTTTGGAGCGCATGGAGCAAGATGGGCAGGGGTGGGTTCTACTTATCTTTACTACCGGTTCTCTTCATGCACGCACTCTGTGCATGCGCATTTACTACTCTACTAGGAAAAAACTCGAAACAAGCACTCTGCGCATGCGCAGAGCAGAAAAAAGTAAGTATGGGCACGCGGGTGGGCCCAGCTCCTGGGCGCGGAGAACTGGTTCGGTGATGTCACACTGTCACCGCTACCGGATCACGCGAACCGGTAGCAACCCACCACTGAAGACGGGGCTCCTCTTGCCATCTTACCTGATTTCCAGCTCTGTCTCTCCAACCCTAACCAGAGGAGATGGCAGGGACCAGCTGCACATGCATTTAAATATTTTTGGGGAGGGCTTATTTGGGGGGGCTTATTTTAGCACATGCGCTCAAAAGCCCAACTGAGGATGTCTTATTTTCGGGGAAACAGGGTACACCTTTTTCTCTTTGTACTATAATAGAAATAAAATTAGGTACCTGATACACCTTGGAAGACTGTAGCATACAAACCAATCATATATGTTGAGATATGCCTTTCACTGAAAAACATGCGTAACAACGCAATGCACGAATAAAACAATGGAAAACATATACTAAAAAGTAACTCTAAATGTAACGCTTGGGTAGATAATTCTGGATTCAAGTACTTCTCTGTATTTGATATAACTCAGGATTAAACAGCCACTACTGAATAGTGCTTGTTTGACTTTTACTTGTTTAAATAGTCACAGTCGTGCCTTTGCTTATATTTCTACCTAGTATGACCAGTTCTCTATCTATGCAGCAGTGAGGATTTATGCACAATGAAAATCATCGTTGTCTGAAGTAACTATTGAGAATGAAATCTCCAGTCACAGCGAGTTCTTCATCAAACATATTATGAACATTTTCTATAGGCACAAATTTAAATATTCTATAAACAGAAACAGAATGGTTGAAATTCACACACTAATCCAATATTTTAAATATGGCTTGCTAAACAAGCCATATTTCCCTGGCCTACACAAAATACAAAATACAAAATGACAAAACATAAGCTAATACTACATTATGCTTAGCACTGTATCTGAATCAATTAAAAAGAATGATTCCTCAAAGACAAGGACGAGACAGAATACTATAAGATTTGGAACAAAGGGGACCAGTGGTTGGAAAGGAGAAAAGGAGTTGGAATAAAAAAGAATTAAGAGTTTGTAAAATGGATACTAGATAATATCTAGACAAATATGTAAATGTGGACAAGGGATATGTAAATAAGAACAAAATAGTAACATATGTTAAATAGTAATTATATTTGTTGTTATGTTAAAAATATTTATGAATATGACAAGAACGGGATGGTCACACTATGACCAATGTTTTTAATGTTTGTTTAATAAAAATCTTTTTAATTAAAAAAAAGAGTAATTCCATGCAAAGTGAAGAAAGTATTTATGGCATTGCATGTAACGATAATACAGCAGTCATCTTCGATTTTTTAAGATACTGAATAATTCGACCATCGGATAAATGTCCACAGTCAGCTGATCACCTATACTCCTCTTAATGATGTTGAACCCTCCTTTAATTTTGGCAGCTTTTAATTTATGTCATAAATTAATGAATGTCACAATTTTTACTCTTTCACTCTAATCTATTATGAAGTTTCCTAATTTTTCCCCTAATTGCTTGAGGCTTCAAATATTCAAATGTAAAAGTATGACATTTTTATATATTGATAAAAATAAGTAATAAAATGAAGATGAAATGTTCCTGATCAAGGGTATATTAAAGCATATTCCAGTTGTGGATCATATGAAATTCAGCTAAAGGTCTTAAGTGGTGTTGTGATGGTGTTATTGAGTCTATAACCAACCACACAGTGCTATACTAACTTTTCCAATAAGGTTACATTTTCTAACTGCATGTTCATTAAGCAATATCTTTTGTCAGAAGAAACTTAGCAAAGTAGTAGAACAGCATATATTAAGTGTGATTCATTCAGATATTTATACGCCTAAGCATAGATATACGATAATTATTTAAACTAAGTAGGTAAAAAATCCATGTAACCCCAGATGATTGACTGGATTTAATTGCTGTATATGTGAATTGCATATTGGAGGAAAAAATATGGTCTTTGGACACTGATTAAAAACAATAACCTTGTAAATATAACATATGACTGATGTCCATTATAGGGAAGGCCACACCTCGTTTTAACTTTCTTCATTTGCAAACAATACTATGATCCAAATATTTGCTTTGTTAAAAAAAGAAAATGATTGAACAAGAATCTCAAAAAAAATCAATAATTTTCTTATCTGAATACTTATATCTCATATAAGCTTAATTTATATGTGTGTGTGTGTGTGTGTGTGTATGTGTGTGTGTGTGTGTGTATATATATATATAATTATATTTAAATATACTTTAAGCAGCAACTGGGATCAAGAGTGCTTTCAGATTGAACACTGTGTTGGTTATGCCTGTTCCTGACTGTTCAAACAGTCACTCACATCCTAGTCACCTCAAAAATGGGTAACTACAATGTACTCTACATCAGGCTGTCTGTAAAGGCCACACAGAAGCTGGACACTCACAATGATAAGCATGCTGTATTATGCCCCTGTGATGGCAGTCCTCAAGTGCAATCCCAGATGACAGTTATTATATAAAAAGTTTATTATGATATACAGCCTGGATATTGATGCTGAATGTACTATATTGGGTTATAGCTGAATATTTCTGCCCATTCAGCGTCACTAGGCAGAGTGGGATGCCTTCAACAAAACAATGTCATCTATTGGGACCTAAGAAGTACATTCCTGTCTAACAACACCTGCCTTCTGCAATAGCATCCCACCAGAGAACCATATAGCTGCTAGTCTGATGACATTCATAAAATCTCTGAAAATATGGCTAGACATCCAAGCCTTGGCGTACAGAAGTAATTGAGTTGGATATTGTGCCATTACACAGTTTGCCTTCTGGATGCTGATCATCTGTTTCTTTTTCTTTTTTTCTTTCATAATTCTTTTTTTTTAAAAAAAGAAAAGTAACCTACACAGAATCATCTGGGGTCAAATAATCTTAAATTATTTAATCTTAAATAAATTTTCTACAGAAATTACTTACCAATAATAATAATGTAAATTAAGCCAATTGCTGCTACAACACTCATAATTGCTAAGCCTGCAATCAGAAAAGGTCCATTTTTCGGCTGACATGCTGTTCAGAGAAAAAAGATGGGCATTTAAGTTAGCGGTAAAAGATTATGAAAGAGGGGGGTGGTATTTTCACCAGCTCTGAACAATATTGTATAGATGTTTGAGTGCTCATATACTTGACATTTTTCAGACATGATAGTAGAACATGCAAGGACATCTTGAAATTATATACATAAATGAGGTTTGATTTTTTTCATGGCTTTACTATATAAAAGTTAGGACTAACAGAATTTTATTTGTTTTTTTTAATGGCAGAATAGTTTGTGCATGAATCTGCTTAACCTGTATAGGAAAGGTTGTATCAGTTAAAACAGTTACATAACAATTAAGCATTTCCAGATGTAAGAAGCAACCCACCACCCAAAGGCCTAACAGGCATATCTGGAATTTTAAGAGAACTCAAACTCTTACAAATATATGCCATGAAGGAAGCCTGACATGCATGACAAAATGTCTGTCATGGTAACATATCTGTTCTCACAAACGCTGATTCATCAGATAGCAGGATATAGTAGTCCACAATAGTGGACAAAACTGTAAGCTCAAAAATGATACTATTTAAATTGTATCAAAATGCTTCACAGTTTATATTATACAGAACTTCCATATCTGGGCTTCAAAAAAGTACAATAATCACTAGGTGGCAGCAAAGAGAGTTTTATCTGTTATTTGGAATTTTACAGCTCTGATATGGTAGCCCCATATTAGGACAGTATCTTTATTTATTATATTTGTATCCCACCTGTCATACAGGCACTCAAGGTAGGAAACATGAAAGCAATGCAAAAGATATAAAATACTAATCTTGGTCAAAAGAAACAAATCGCCAAATGTAATATTTTTGTTCTCTTTGGCAGCTCCTTAAAGCATCCATGTCTTTTCCCAGAGTTGAGTATCAGCTGCGAACAGCTGCTGTAGCTAAACCCCAGGAAAATCTATGCTTGGCTTTAGAAGATGCGATGGATGCTTACATGCAGCCACTGTGCAAAGTGCCTTTTCCCTCTTGAAACTGAAGCCATGCACAACCATAGCATGTAGCAACTAGAAGGAAGGGAGGAAGGGAGTGACAGAAGGACCACACTGAAATGGGTTAAGAAGATAGAAAGGAAAACAAAAGGGGGGTGTGTAAAATGAATAAAGAGAAGGTGGTGGGGGAATCATTGGGCAAGGAAGAAAAAAAAAACAGAGACAGCATCACAAAGGCAAGCCCAAATTAAGCTACAGCTAGCTAATCTTCAAAGGTATTCATTCTTTTCAGCAGTGATGCTTGCAATAATTTGCACTTTTGATTTATTACCTTCTTTTCAAGACCATGTAAGATGATGCTGAGCTGCAAGGGCCAGCATTCTTTCCCATGCTAACTAGGACACTGGAAGTCCAGAAGCATTTGATATGGGTTGATAATATCTGAAAAGTATTGAATTTGATATAGACATATAGCTATGCTTTGTTGTAATTTTGTTTTAGTTTGTGACAGCCACAGTATAAAAGTTAAGTAACTTCTTCAGAACCAAGCTGTAACACATATTACTTTGATAAAGTACATAGCTTACCTGTCACACATAAAGCAAATCCAGCCACAGCAAGTATATATCCAAGTGCCTTCAGAGCTAGCAAAATTACTGCAAAAAGTGGTTGCTTCTCAAAAACTAGGGAAAGAACAATAATGTTACTGAGAAAGAACATATTCAGAAACAAATGAGAAATAGAACAAGTCAGGATCTTTTTAAAAATAATTTAAATTTGTACAAATAGTGTCTCTGGCATCAGGGGTGAAGCAGATAAAGGTGTCAGGATAGATGAATGAAATAATCCCAGGGTAACTTGTTTTATGTGCAACTCTGGATTATTTTTTCTTGTGTTCAATTATGTCCGATTCTTAAAGAGTGCCAGGACAAATTCCCTAAGTTTTCTTGGCAAGGTTTTTTAGAAGAGGCTTGCCATTGCCTCCTTCCTAGAGCTGAGAGAAAGTGACTTGCCCAAGATCACCTAGGTAGTTTTGTGCCTAAGGCAGGACTACAACTTTTGGTCTCCTGGTTTCCACCCTGATGCAGTTGTGAGGCTCTCACAACTCTCAGTATAATGTAGCAGAACAGAATTTGGATACTAAAGGCCAACAAACAATGCTGGCTGGCACAAGAGTATATGGAACTCCTGGGCCTCACTGACTTATGGCTCCATCTTCTACTGATGCAAATATTTCCATATTTAGAATGATTGGTATTGGTGCTTTCTAAGTTTTGGTGCTCTAAGTAGTGCCTACTTGGCCTTAACCTAATGTCAACCCCGACAACAAGTACAGCCCATAAAAAAGCCCAGCACTTATTGTACACCTACTTATAAACAAAAGTTTTGTACATTTTTCCCCAGTGGGTATTTTTAGCTCAAATTCTTCTTCTCAGTAAAAGATCATCTGTTTACTTCAAGAAAAGGGATACTTTGATACATCAAAGGAATCTCTAACTGATGCTTTGACCTATCAATGAAAAACAAAATATCTCCTTGGCAATGTCACAATTTGGTACTTTGGTACCAATTCAAAATTCTGACTCCTTTCCTCCTTCTCCCAAAATGTTGTCTAAAACTCAATGAGAATATTGTTATTCAGTGCCAATAGATCTCTGCAATTCTATGATTTCTTTCCCTTCTGCATTCCCCTTGCACCTTCAGAGTTCCATTTAACTTAGTCTCTAAAAAGGAATATAGTGATCAAATAAATTAGAAGATTCTCACCTGATGTGAACAGGAAGTATAAAAGAGGCACTACAATGATTGCAGGGATGACAATGAGGCCAATACCAGTTTTAACCAATGTTGTATATCCACCTGGATGAAAAAATCAATGTCAAACTATTATGTAAGAATAATAATTTATAATTATATATAAATTTATAATATAAATTTATATTAAGAATAACTGCAATGGGAATCACAATAAATAGACCATCAAGTTTAAGCCAAAGGATATTTCTACTTTTTCCAAGTTGTCTTTTTTATTTTATTCCAATACAATGGGCTGGAGAACCTGTGGATTTCCAGACATTGTAAAATCACCATCATTCCCTACCATTAGCCATACTGGCTAGGAATAAAATTGCTACAACTGAAGAAAAAGATTTCCCCTTAGCTCTAAAATTTGCAACTAATAAAGCTACAGTTGGAAAGTAAGAGAGGGAACAAATTTGAGTTACCTTCATCAATTTATATTTAATTCATAGAATTTTTTGATATGTCACTAATTATTATTAGCTAAAATGCAAAATTAACATTGGAAGACAACATGTAAAATAGCTTATTATAAGAATTTTATACTTGGAAATAACTGTGATGATTGTATTCTAAAATTAGCAGAAAATTATGAAGGTGACCTACTTAAGTGCCTCCTGAGGGGAAGAATAGCACAAGAGAAATACCATTTTCCTGTTAAATGTTTACCCAATAGTAAGGTGAATTTATCCTACTAACACAGGATGAAAATATTAATGCAAATATTTTTAAATGTCAAGAATTAATACTGGACATGCTTCATCTATATGAATCATTCTATATTGTAATGAAAGATTTCTACTTCTTCTACTCTCAATGTTGGCTTTTTATGACTGCAATTTAGCTGAACAAATAACAATGCATTCAAGATTCCTTTTATTTTATATTTGCGGTGATTTATTAAATAAGAAAAATAAAAATGTATGTTTTGTATAATAAAGTAAAAATCAGGAAGAACAGGAAGAATAACCATGACCAAATATTTCATGACCTCAGACATAAATATTTAATATGTAGTAGAATAATATATACCAAGTGTATTCAAAATATATGTTGAACCTATAAAACTAGGACAGTTACAGTAATAGAAATAGTAATTTAATCAGGGTTAGGAGTAATATCTTTAATTCACTTGGTGACATTTTGAATCTTTCATACATTAATTTGCCTCTTTTTATGTAAAAACTGTTATCAGTCACATACTGGCTATTATCAAATTCAGTCTTGCTATATGTAGCTTAAGGCACAATTTAGCTTGATGGAGTACATTTATTTATTAAAATTCTTACCTTGGGCATAAAAAATGATACCAATCACAGCAAAAATTGATACTAATACTCCTGTAATACTTAAGCCAATTTTCTTTTCGGATGTCATGTCAAACTTTTTAGCTAAAAGAAAAATAAAAGATAAAAAAAAACCAATTAGAGATTAAACGCTTAATAAATACATGGCTTTCAAATTATGCTTTTGAACAGCATCAACTGAATATGAGTATGTATGTATGTATGTATGTATGCATGTATGTATGTATAACTTTGTTAGATTACATTCCCATATTATTTATTTATTTAGGCCCAGTGCTCCTACGGTTTTCCAAACTATAGAAAAAACATGAAAGCTCACATAAAAATCAATGTACATTTCTAATGTATTGTATATATTTTCTATTTATTTTCTTCTAAGGAAATGATTTTAATCTAGTACACAATATATTTTTGCACAATATGCTTTGATTTAAAAATGAAGTCAATTTAGAAATTTAGCTAATCCAGAGGTGTGGAGGAGGAGGGGTCTTTCTTTTCCTGGAAATGCACTAAAAGTAGCAGCTGGACAGCCATCTGATAGGGCTGCTGTGACCTGAATTTCTGCACTGAGCAAGAGCTTTGGACTCAATGGTATGTAGTATATGGCCTCTTCCAACTTTATTTTTCATCCGCTTTGCAAAATTCTGAAAAGCATGGATTTAAATGAAATCCAGGTCACACGTAGGTTTGGAAGGTGCAAATTGTGTATCTCTAGCTTTAAAACAATCCAAAATGAATTTTGTAAGGCAAAATAACCCTTACACTGCTGGAGATTTAATCTTAAAAGATCACACATAAGGGAGATTAACAAGAAAACAATTAAGACAACCACTTCAGAAGAAAGATAGACAAAGAGGAGAGGGACCCAGAAAACAAACTTGCACAATTCTTAGGCATGCCTGCTCTTTGGAAGAGTATTCCCTCCCCACACACACACACACACAAAGAAAATTCTGTATGATCCCAATCTTGCTATCTGTTGGGAGAGTTCTTAAACCTTCCTAACTACAACTCTTACAGGTTCTGCTGTGACATTGATCACCGAGCTATTTAACTATTTAATTGTTGCACATTTTATCTCTTTTTTTTCCTGGTGATCTTTTATACTATTCTTTCCACAGATCTATTTTTAATTCTCTGGCAGAAGTCTTGGCAAGTGGGCAAGCTTTACAAATTGATTAAACAATAAAAAATAAATACATTCGGTTTCCCCATTTAAGGTTTAAGGTTTAAGGTTTATTGGATTTATATGCCGCCCTTTTCCCGAAGGACTCAGGGCGGCTCACAGCAATAAAAACAGAACAATAAATTTTTTAAAAAAGAATTAAACAATAAAAGACAGTAAAATTTAAATATACATAAAAACAATTAAAACCATAGTCAGCCATAGCCCGCTGGTTGGAATAGCCATGTCTTCAAGCCGTGGTGGAAAGAGCGGAGGTCGGGAGCTGTCCGGAGCTCAACAGGCAATTCATTCCAAAGAGTCAGTGCGCCCACAGAGAAAGCTCTCCCCCTGGGAGCAGTCAGCTGACATTGTCTGGCTGACGGCACCCTGAGGAGGCTAACTCTGTGGGAACCCACTGACACTGGGAGGATGTCATTGCCAGAAGGTGGTCCTGCAAATACCCCGGGCCTGAGCCATGTAGAGCTTTAAAGGTTAACACCAGCACCTTGAAGCGCACATGGAGGACAACTGGAAGCCAGTGCAGCTCGTGCAAGAGCGGTGTAACATGGGAGTAATGAGATACTCCCATAACAACCCGCGCGGCTGTATTCTGGACCAGTTGGAGCCTCTGAATGCTCTTCAAGGGCAGCCCCATGTAGAGGGCATTGCAGTAGTCCAATCTAGAGGTAACAAGGGCATGAGTGACCGTGCATAGTGCATCTCGGTCCAGGAAAGAGCACAACTGGTGCACTAGGCGAACCTGTGCAAAGGCTTCCCTGGTTATGACAGTTAAATGATCTTCCAATGTCAGTCGTGAATCCAGGACACCCAAGTTGTGAGCCCTATCTGAGGGAGCAAGAACCTCCCCCCCCCATCGAAAGGGATGGGATCTTTTGGACACGAGGTGCCAGTATCCACAGCCACTCAGTCTTGGAGGGGTTGAGCCTGAGCCTGTTCCTTCCCATCCAGGCCCACACTGCCTCCAGGCACCGGGACATCACATCAAGGGCATCACTGGGTTGGTCTGGGGTGGAGATGAAAAGCTGGGTATCATCTACATATTGGTGATACCTCACCCCGAAACTACGAATGATCTCATCCAGCGGCTTCATATAGATATTAAACAGGAGGGGGAAGAGAACCGACCCCTGAGGCACCCCACAAGTGAGGGGCCTAGGGGTCGATCTCTGCCCCCCCGCCAGCACAAACTGCGAGCAGCCTGAGAGGTAGGAGGAGAACCACTGTAGAACATGTCTCCCACCCCCAATCCCCCACAGTAGGATACCATGGTTGATGGTATCAAAAGCCGCTGAGAGGTCAAGTAGGACCAGGATAGAGGAATAACCCCCATCCCGGGCCCGCCAGAGATCATTTACCAGAGCGACCAATGCTGTTTCCATGCTGTGACCAGGCCTGAAACTGGATTGGTACGGGTCCTGATAATCCGCTTCCTCCAGGAATTGCAGGAGCTGACGTGCCACCACGGTCTCAACAATCTTCGCTACAAAGCAAAGGTTGGAGACCGGACGATAGTTGTTCAATGAGTCTGTGTCCAAGGCAGGATTCTTGAGGAGAGGTCATACCATCGCCTCCTTCAGTGCAGCGGGAAAGACCCCCTTCCTCACAGAAGTGCTGATAACTGCCTGGAGCCAGTCTCCTGTCACCTCACGGGCTGTCGAAACTAGCCAGGAGGGACATGGGTATAATAAACAAGTGGTGGCACTCAGCTTACCCATAATCCTGTCCACATTTATTATCCAAGGCTTAGCATTTCCAACTGAAATTGTCATATAACCTAGGTAGCCTTCACAGAAAAACTTAAAACAAAATACAATTAAAAGCCAATTATCTAGGAAAATAGAAGATTCATGGAAAATAGAAAGGTCTTGACCCAGCACTGAATAATGCCAATGTGCATGCTAAAGAAACCTTCTGGAGTGGGAATTCCACCAATGAGCTGTCGGCTCAAAAAAATCCTAGGTTCTATAGGCTGATAGAATTACATAAGATTCCAATACCACTGTACTTGTCATTAAATTGTACCCCTTGTCTCAATCTAGGTAAGGCTTATCCAGTGGTGGGATTCAGCCAGTTCGCACCACTTCGGGAAAATCGAGTGTTAACTTTCTGAGCAGTTTGGTGAACTGGTTGTTGGAAGAAATCATTAGGGCACAGAACCAGTTGTTAAATTATTTGAATCCCACCACTGGGCTTATCTACTAGGTA
>JANHFM010007152.1:123318-139804 GCA_032468115.1 Grayia smithii
GGAAAGCTTCCAAAATGGCTGGGAGGGGGAAAAAAAGCCTTTACCTCCCAAAACAGTACTGGGAGGGGAATCTCTGGAGATCTGGGAAAGCACAGGCAGCAGAAAGTGAAGAGAAAGGTAGATCCCCCCCAAGCAAGGGTGCACGTCTCCCGCTTCCAGGGCAGACCCAAAAATCAGCTGGCTGGCGGGAAGCACAAGTGCATGTGCAATGGAGTTGAGCTGGGCGACGGCTCGTGGGCCCACAGAGAAGGCTCCGCGTGCCATCTGTGGCACGTGTGCCATAGATTCCCTATCATGGGCTTAGTATGTTGTACAAATCTACACAATTGTGTTTTATTCAATAAATTAGAGGTGAACAACACATGGTTGTTCATATGTGAATTAAGTATTATATGCGAAATAAGTAACTGCTTTGATTAGTTTAGTCAGGTCCTGGGCCCAATTTTTTTTAGGGCTTGGATAGCAGCCTGCCATAATTTCCGCTCATTCCCCAAGAACTCTTTAATTTGCTTCACCAATCTTTCTCCCTCCCTCCCTCCCTCCCTCTCTTTCCCTCCCTCCCTCTCTTTCTCACAGAGGGAGTGGGAGCGGGGAGGGAGAAAAAATAACTTGGAGATTATGGCTGGCCATTTTGTGTAGCAAGCACGCAAGAAAAAATTCCAGCATCTTCCCAACTGGCATGGCCCCACCTTGCAGTATGTCTCATGCTGCTGAGGCATTTTGTTCAGAGGTCAGGAATGTTGGCAAGCTACCATGGGATTTAGGAAATCATTTACAGAGTGTGTTGAAATGACTATGCAGGGCATTGCCCCAAGAAGTCAGAGGAACCTCACGTCACAATGACCCAGTACTCCTCACCTTATTCCAATCCGTACTTCAACTATACAAAAACCCTTGGATCATGTGTGGACTCTCCCACATCGGATGACTTAATATATCAAGGGCAGAAATTTGTAGGAGGTGACAACCAGTTTAGAGCACTGCAAACTTCTTGACTTTTAGAAACCAACCCTGAAAGCTTGAGATTTTAGTTTCTATTTTCTTTCTCTGAGAACTGAGTAATAATCACCAAGATAAAAGATTAGTATAGAAAGGACATTATACTGCCCTCTAGCTTTAGTAAGATTCACAACTACTATTATTGGCACTATGGTTAGACACCTACATCCAAATGATACAAAATGACTGGACTGTTGTAGACATTGGTTATAGCCTGTGGTAGTTCTAAACTGATTTATGCATCTGAAGAAGTGTTCTAAGTGTACATCTATACACAGGTCACATCAGTACTTTAAACTCAAGCCAGTGTGTTTACCAACACACTGAGTTTTTCAAAATGTCTGTAAGTGTTGATTCTTTTAGTATTATACTCTCTGAACCAAATTAAAATTCTTTCCTTTATGGTTTAAGAGTGTAGCTAAACTAATTGGCTTCCAATTTAGATTTAGATTGTTTTGAAACATGATCTCTTCTGATGATAATACTTCCAATGTTAAAGTGTCTCAAATCATTTTTCAATAAAACATCGATTAAATATATGCAAGATGCATTAAACAATGTAAAATAAAAATAATGGGATACGGATTTTTTTCTTATCTCCCACTTTTTTATGAATATAGTTTTCTGCAACCCTTATGTACATTACATTTAAGACAAATCCATTTTTTGCCTGCTGAAAGTGAGAATGTCTCCTGTTCTTTTGAACAGCTATATGTTTCAAAGCGAGGGTTTAGGCAACTCTTTTTCAGTTTAATACAAATATTCCCAATAGCTTCATTTTCTTTTTTGACAAGCCAGAATAAACGAGGAGCTCTTCAATTATCTATGATTTCCTACTGGTTCTGGATTAAGGCAAAATGTTAAACTTAGATTTTGTCGCCTTCCCCCATCTTCAGAAGCAATAATGTGTCATTCATGCATTCCTTTGTCCCTGCCAAGGTCCCTACCTAAACAATTACTTAAATATTCTTTTAATTAAGAAAATGAAAGAGAAGTGAGTATGATACCTAGCAAAGACCATGTTCCAATGTCTCCTGTAGATCTAAAGGCATTAATAAAACTCAAGAGTTGGTTGCTACTCAATTCTTTTCCTTCTGACTACAGCAACCATTTTGTGAGAGTATCTATATTTCACTCTCAATTCTTGTTACTGACCTCAAAGGATTAAGGAGCCCAAGCCCAACCTACATTTCTCTTAAAATGAAACCATATAACTGCAAAGTGTAAGCTGTAAACAGGTAAAAGATAATCCTGACCATCTTCTGCTTTATTCCGATTCTATGCTTGATGATCATAGCTGTTCAATACCTGAAAAGCATTTTCTGAAATCAACAGGTTGGATACAGGCAATGAAAATCATGTATAGTAATGTTCATGTCAGAGACATGTAAGAGTTTTATTGCGAGAAGCAGGATTAACTATATCATTTATTAGGTGAAAGAAATAGCAGCTTCAAGCACTGTAATGGAATGGAATATAAACTGGAGCCAAACCAATGAAAGAACCTTTGTAGTGCAGTGGTTTAAGTATTGGGTTAGAACCTGGGAGAACCGGGTTCATGTCCAGCCTTAAACATGAAAATTCACTAAGGGTCTTGAGTTAGCCAGTGACTCTCAATTCAACGAAGTTGCTTCTTGTGAGGACAACATAACAGGAGCCTCATATTGCACCTTTCAAGAAAAGATGGAATCTAAACCTAATAATCATTTGTCTTTTTTTTCCCTTTCATTCACTTGTGTCCAATTCTCAGAGACTGGCTGACAAAGCCCTGCAAATTTCTTGGCAAGGTTTTTCAGAAGTGGTTTGCCATTGCTTCCTTCCTAGGACTAAGATCACCCAACTGTCTTTGTGCCTAAGGCAGGACCAGAACTCATGATCTCCCAGTTTCTAGCTTGATGCTTTAACCGCTACATCATACTTGCTCATATAACATTTAATATTCATATAACCATTCACTAGCCATGCCATTTGCTGCCAGCATTATAATGTCTTTGAGTTATTCTCAATGATGTTTATAGAGTGACCAGCAATGTAATTGGCTATTGAGTGACTGAGGTTGTGATTTTGCCTCTAAAGAGGAGATCCATATAAAGATCAGCTATGGGAAAGGCAGCTGAAACAGTGTATCTTTCTCTCATCTCAATCAGCAGGTTATTAAGCCACCGTGGTGGAAAAAAACCTTTAATCTCCATTTAATTATTTGAAAATAGTTTATATCTCCTAAAGAGTTCAAGGTCATCTCTTCTGTGTTCAAATTGATCTTTATCTTCTTTGTTGAAGCATGGCAGTGAGGTTAGCTGGTATTAGGATATAATTGCTGCTGATATCAGAATTATGTCCATTTATTCTTTTGCACAGTTTTTCCAGTGCAAATTGCCATAAAGGACAATAGACACAGGATTGCATTACATGGGAAGATGGGCAGGTATATATATCCCTGATGTGGAGGTTATTGTTCCCATTAAAGTCACCCACAGCATCAGGAATTAATATTACTAAAATTTTTGCCACATGATTACTCTTTCCTCTTGCTGTTACAAATGCCTGAATGTGCAAAGTGAGAATAGTACTTTACCTTGAGATGTATTTCTTCTACTGAAACCCAGAATGGCTGTTTCAGCATCCCTCAAATATTCAAGTAATCAAAGGTAGGAAATTGCCTTATCCAAATCACACTGTTAGTTCTCTTAGTTCACTACTGTCAACGCCAATTGATAGTAATTCTCTAGATCAGTGGCCTCCAATCTTTTGGGCACCAGGGACCAGTTCCGCGGAGAGGGGTTTTCCACAGACCGGAGGGGGCATGGTTTCGCATGCTGCCTGCATCTGCGGCTGGGGCTTCACTTGTTTGTGCAGCCTGGTTTCTGACCTGCTGCAGACCAGAGCTGGTCCACGGACCGGAGGTTGGGGACCTCTGCTCTAGATTTGAAGCAAGGTTGTATTCCAGGACTGAATTTTAGACTTTCTATATGTAAAGTTGATGTTTTATCACAGATACAAGATAAATTCTCTGAAATTAGAATTTCATTATTCTTTCTGAATTGAAACATGTAAGGAATGTATTGGAGTACAAATACTTACACTGTGTGTTCCTATTATTTATAAATTGCACAGCACACTAAATTATATCCTGCTATATACATTATAATTATTTAATTCAGTTTTCCCCAGCAGCATTCAAATTCATTAAAGTAGCTACAGATTAAATATCTCTGATTGCATTATTTTTTTTAATTTGGTTTTAACACCAAATCACATTGCAGGCTAAAAGGCATCAGGCTTTCAGGTCATAATTTGGGCCCTAAAACATAACCAGTTTATTAAACCAGGATGTTTAAACCATGATTTAAATCATAAGGGACAGATTCAAATATTGCCCCAAGCCAAGTGCAAACAAGCAGGCACTTGGTATTTATTTCATAAACAAAGACTGTATAAACCTAAAAATGAAGTCTTTTTAAAAGATCATTCTTGATCAAGGGTATTTGATCCACTTCCAGAAAGTTGTCCTTGGGTTTGAAATGTGCAATAATCAAACATTATTTATTTATAATCAACCTCAGGCTGCACAATTTACCCACTGCAGCAATAGCAATCAAACCAAAATTCCTACCTGCTAAGGCTTTAATGCGAGACCTCTCAAACAGCCGAGCAGAACTATTCTCATTGTCCCACTCATCCACATCCCAGCGGTTATTAACATCGCTATATTGCTGTTGGATTTCAATGTTGTCATAGTCTGTTGCTACTGTTGTTGTCATCTTGAATCTTCTCAAGCTGGTCTCAGCATCAGCTACTCCTTAGGAAATCTGAAATAAGGAAACGGGGGCGAGGGTAAATAATTGAGATCATTTAGAAGCCTTTAAAAAGAGATAAATGCTTCATAAATAACATCAGCACTATCACTGTACAGTAGAAGATCAGAATCCTCAGTGCCTTCATGGCTGTGCACTTCCAAAGCAGCATTTGGCTGGGGCAGTTCACTGCTGTGTTTCCAAACAGGGTATGCAACATGGAGTTTAGACTTCTAGTGGTAATTCTCCAGCTGCAAGTTTGGAGGCAAGCAGCTGGTTTTCACTTCCTTAGTATTGAAGATGAGCTGATATTGGTTTTCTCTTCTCCCTTTACAGTATCAATGCCAGATAATAGTTATAAAGAATTCAGTAACATTAAGGACTAATATCTGAGTATTTCCTTCTTGCTTCCCCATCTCTAAGAAAGCATAAAGAAGAGGAACAGCAGCAAAGCAATTAAGGTTGTTGACTAAACAGGGCAATTCTAAAATTCTTTATTAATTCCACATAGCTTGATGAGACTTAGTCATTGCAAGCAGCCTCCATAAAAGTAGGGGTTTGGGCCTGTGCAAGTGAGAAGATGCGAGACACAAGTAGTAGGGAGGAAAAGGCAACCTAATGTGTCCTGAGCAGAACACTTATAAACGCTGCTAACACAGCAACTGAAAGTGGTAAAGTAGAATGGTGGCAAGAATGGATGGGTGAGTGAGTGCATTCCAAGTTTTCCCCCATCCCACAAAAACCATATAAATCCCTGCAGAACTCTAAGAGTTCTATGCAACCCAGTTTGAAAAAACCCAGTATAGAGATTCTTAGGATCACTGTGGTTTTGGCAGGCAAAATCAGTCACTCCTATCTCAGCTTGCATTCACTACACTTACGCTCCATTTTTATCATTCATTTTTAAATTGATCTTTCAAAATGCTAAGAACTCTTAAGAGTTTTCTGCATCTTTTATTTTTAGTGATCCAGATTTTTGCAGTCCTAATTTTCATCTTCATACTGCAGGTGCTTGCATTCTCTGTTAATTTTACAGCCATATTAGCAGAGGGAGTAATTTAGGATCGTCTATCATTCTTAGCCACTTCTTTTTGACTGAGAAATGTCCCCACAGCATTAGTAATTTGGTCAAAAATTCCTTCCTATAATTCTACTTTCAGTCTGCAAGCCTAAAAGCTTATGTAGCCAACATTTCCCCACAGCCAATATTTCTCATTAGATGTTGCATATGTTCTCATGCAGATGTTCTCTGCATGAAAAATATCAGCAAATGTAGAAAAACACCAAAGGTTGCAGTTGTATAAACATCACCATGTTCTGTAGCTACAAAATAGCAACTATTTATGCAGATTAACACAAAACTAGATGAAGGAATAAAGTTCCTTGCATAAAGGCATGGCTCATAATTGGCAGTTCAAAGTATTGAACAGAAACTTTCTATGATGCAAGTCTTTATTGCAAGTATCATGTTTTTCATACTAACACTGTTACATAATTTGAGGACTGTTCAATTGTCTGACGGTACTTTAAATGTACATTAGAATAAATTGTTCATGCAGCAAACAGAAAAGAAAGACTTTAGATTTAGATTAAGTATTTTCCTTTAGGGAAAAGGCCCAAATCAAAATGCAGTCAACTGCAAAACAAGTGCATTTCAAGATATTTTAAAGAAGCAAGTCCACTTGAGAAATGTACATTAGGAACATGTTAAGTTTAGGATTTTGTTTTGTTTTGGCAAGGTGATTTTCCTGATAATTTTCTTGATAATTTCAGATTGAGATTTCATTTTCAAATGCATATCTTGTGTAAAAGGGGGGAAAAAATCCAAAAAATCTAGAGGAATAAACAAAACTCAGCTCTCCATTCGTAGTGGAAAGAATAGATTTTCCCTAATGCAAGAACTTTCTACTTATAAATAGAATATACATAAATATAATATAATAAATATAATTTTATTTCTGCATAAGGGAGCACTATAAAAATGTTATCTGGGTTTGGTTTAAAGTTCTGCAATACTTCTAATTTAATTGGGAAGAAGAATTTCAGAACACAAATTCAGAATGCAAAAACTATACCTGCTGCAACTTGTTAATGCAGTCATATGATTTTTCAAGATTTTAGAGCTGCTATGAACATTGAATCCTGAAAACAGATGCAGCTACTTTAATGAGTTCCAGGTGGTACTCAATTTATACTCCTGATCTTCAAATCATTTCCCCCCAATAATCTGAAGTACTACACTGCTCACTGTCCTTTCTAGCACCTTATTTTGTCCTATTTATAGAACCAGTCTGGATATTTGGTTACTTCTTTCTGTTTCCTGAAATGGTCAACATGTATCAGGAAGATTAGGAAAACCTTCACTGTCTGGAGTGCAATAGTGAAATATTGACCATAAAAACAACAAAACCAAACTGCTATTGAGTAATCCAGTTGTGAAGTATAAACAGCTGTAGCCAACATTATTCTGAATTACCAAATATCCTTTCTTTTCCTGACACAATCAGAAATATTAGTTTAGTTTCCTGACTAAAAAGCTCTCTCTCTTTTTAAATGAGCAGGGAATTTTCAGGCTTAATGACCTTGGAGAGAGAAAAAATTCTAAATCTAAGTCCCAACTATGGTACTGTCTCTCTAGAATACTCTTCCCATCAGTGATCTCCTTTTGGCACAAACTAAGTATGTTTTTGGTTTTTAAAGACATTTTATGATCTTGTGCCATAATATTCCCAAGCAACAACTACACTAGTGGGGGATTCTGGGACTTTCAGCTCCAACATTCCAGCAGTCTACCAGGTTCAGGAAGGTTAGAGCATTCTGTTCTGCTCTGATTTGTTTGATTTGATTTTATTGTTTCATCTGACTGATACTCCAGAGAGCTTTGGCAGCAAAAAAGCAATTCAAGCAAAACCATGTCAATAGGAATCCTTTTATTTTAATACCGCACTTGCTTGTTCAGAACATTCAAGATTTGTCATGAGTGCTGCAATGTGCAAGCTGGCAAATCTAAATTCTTTCTTTTTTTGCTCTAGCTAACTGATGCCATCTACTGACAACTGGATTATGTCACACCAGAAAGCAGGTACAATTTGCCTAGGGAAAAAATCCTTAGCGAAGGTCAGGTGAGGTGAAGGTGCCATTAGATCAAGAAATATTCCTAGATTTTACTAATTTTTTATGCAGAAGAAAAATGTTAATTGCTACTATATCTTATCTTTTACTTTCTGCTGTTGCTATTTTATAATAAATAATAAAGAAGAAGGAAAAGATCATTTTCAGTTCGTTTGCTTGCCAGATATTTTTTTGCTTGCATTCATTTATGAAGCAAACTCTTACCTAGCATAACATTCTTCAAGAGATAGCAACGTCTAGCTAAACTAGGGCAACATGCAAAGGTGGGTCTGGTATAGTTACCATTTGGATAGAATGCAATACCTATCCTGGTTATAGGTCAGACTGGGAAGTTGAAAAAAAAAGTTTCTGTTGTTACCAAGAAAATCTCATGGACATGTTTGTGTATTCACTAGGAATTGAATTTGATATTCTGGAAGGTAAAAACGCTTAAAATTCCTTGTACTGTATTCCACTTTTATCTGATCTGGAAATTTCTAATGAAGCACCTTGTTCTTTCTTTTGAAATGCATATTTGCTTTAAACTGCAATTTTACACTACAGGATTGAAATTTCCCACAGAAAATACTTCACTGTCAGTGTCTTCAGCCAATATGTTGTTCTTTGGCTGGGAAAGAGAAGGCAACAATGGGAGACAATTATGTAACTGCGATTAAGCCACCTGATAAGAAGGTTGCCGAGCAACCCTGGTGATTCAACTGTTTGCCTAGGGCCTTATGCAAAGCCGATTGCATCAGTGGCACTTCCTTGGACTGCACTGAATCTCTAGCAACAAATTTCATGAATTAAAAACAAAACTCAAAGTGACTGTCTTCAACCTGTTACTCAGACAATGTTACTTGTATAATATGAATAAAAGCCATACCTCAGTTTAACTCAAATGAACAGTTAGCTGTATCAGTTTAACACATTCTGATCAAACTGCACATCCCACAGTGTTCACTATGGTGTTCTCAGGACCAATCCTTACCTCACAATATTAAGTATTCAGTTTCTATCCTGGCCTTCCTGCTTATACAATGCTCAAGAAGGACAGAAGGCACATTTGCCAACATTCCACATTGGCATCGTTTGAATTTCACATTGCCTAGTAACCAGCTTGTCCTACCATTAGATGGCATGAGACAGTTGTCTCAAGCAGCTGTGACTGGGAAATAACTGGCAGGGAGCAGCTAATTCCCCTATGCAAACTTGCTACTCTCCAGTAGAGTGGAAAAAGCTGTTCCATCCCCAAACCAAAATTCAACTGTTAGTCTGATTTCAAAGCGTGCCAGACCTTCTTGGCACTCTTCCAAATGGGTAGGGAACACAGCTCTCAGGAATGTAAACCAAAAACTCCTTGTGTTGGCTGACAGTATGGTCTCAGGACATCTAGAGGGCTGCAGGAGAAGGTCATTTTAAGTAGATTCTACCTAACGTTTGGACCAGTTTAGCCTATGACCACCATATTGTGCTTTATCATATTCTCTCCCTTTATTTCTCCATTTTTTGATGAAAGGGTCATATTTACTATGATTGATGCATAATTCCACATTCTGTATGACTGAGAATAAAGCAATTTGCTATGCAACAATTTACCAGTTCATTATAAAAAGGCAGTGTGGAAGTGATCCAAGAGTTAACTACATGTCAGTCATATCTGTTCTCCGGAATAAACCCAAGGAGCTCTATATAGAAGTATTTTTTCCCCAAGTCAGCCATAATTTTATTTCTCTTGCAGTTTTTAATAGCCTACCCAACTCAGAAGATTAATTGCCACAATAAATTACATTTGGTTGGGGGAGGGACATTGAAAGAAGGGAAAAGCAGTGTTCTTTTTTAAAAAAATAAACCAACCATTTCAGAATATTTGTTCAGGTAAATATTATATATATTTCTCTTGAGAAATGTTTTCACTGTATGTCTAGCTTTCACAGCAGATCCATGAAATGGCAATCCCATTTCAGCACTGTAGCATAACAATATAGACTTACATCACTGTTTCTGCACCTAAAAGAATCCATGCACAGAGAATAGCAAGCAGCAAGGAGGAAATGGTTTGTCCAGCCTGCTATCTGAAATGCTGAATTCTCCATCTGCTATCATTTACTGGACTATTTTTCAAGGGAAAAGAAAGTTAGTGTATTTTAAATAAACAGCAGCACTAAATGTGTTAATTCCAATTTTGAATTGTGAAGCACCACCAAATAGCAAACCTATTCTTTTGGAGGCAGACTGATTAGGTACTGTAGGTGAGGTATGTTTTTCCTACTCAAACAGGTTCCTCACCATCAATAATTGCCTTCTTCAAAACAGATTCTATAGCACTAAGTGTGTGTGTAAGTACATTTTAATATCTGTAGTTTCCCTAATCAGTACTATATATTTCAAAGATAAAGAGAGAGGCAGTGATTTAAAATTGCTTGCTTTAAAAACATCTTTTGTCTGACATTTGTTTTCTGTTGGATGATTTTATTCTCATTCAGTGGGTGCTGTGTTTGCATATAACAACAGGAATTTGGCAGACCCTGGAATGGCATGGAATTGTGCATGCAGTTCATTCGGGCTTGCTTTACTATTTCCTTCACATTAGAAAAACAAAACAAACAAAGCAGGATCATAAACAAGGAATATACCAGGGATTATCATTGGCTTATATATGGGGTTTATAGCCAAACTAAATGAATTTGCCCTAAACAGTGAGATGGGCATTATATAAATTTAATAAATACATAAATAATAAATAATTTTGCAATCTTTGTGACTGCCTAATACTTATTCAATGTCCTACATTTAATTCATTTATTTGGAGTAATATTATTTACAGATAGAGAGCTGTTTAGGGAATTCTACTGATTCTGAATTACAAATGCAACTATTTTCACTTTTTAAAAAAAAATAAAAAATAATAGCAGTATTATAATAGTACTGGTCAGAGAAATTTTCTGCGGAATGCTACACTTCTTTTGCAAGATAATTAAATTCTCTATTCTTGGGAGAATCATCCATTTCCTCCATTCAGACAAATTTCAGAGATGGAGGGGTTATCTATGTTATCACATGGCTTTCAGGTCCACTTAGCTAAAATGTGATAGCATTTTAAAAGCAAATATAACATTCAGATGTCTTAACAGACATCCATAACTTTCTACACTTGGTGTTTATGCAACTGGGCCTGCTAAGTAGTGCAAGAAACTAGAGAAAAACTAAAAACAATCTATGCCTTCCTCCATGGAAATCTTGTCCAGCATTTCCTGCGTTTTTTATAACGTTACTAGGTGTTCCTCTCACACTTTCAAACTTTGCAGTATAAGGACTAGATAATTACTTTTTCTAAAAGAATATGAAAATAATTGTGATAAAGGAATGGATGAGCCATTAAGGGTGGGAAAGTGGCAACTGAGACCTGGGAAAGAAGAAAGTGTAATAAAGAAACTCAGAATAACCCTGCTTTGATTCTATTTGGCAAGATGGGACAGAAGAAACTCTGAAAAGCTTTCAAGATTAATATCAGTTCTTTAAGATAGGCTAGGTCAGGAGACAGACACCATAAGGATTATAGGAAAGCTACCTTATGATTGTGGGGTATAACAACAGAATTTTGGATGACCCGTCCATTCCTATATCAAGGTAGTAATCCCCTAAATTTGAATTGCAGGGGCTGAATTAAGTATTTAATATCACATACCTCATTAGTGTGCTTTCATAAAAACAAAGGCATACATATAAATATTTCCCTTGATATGAACACAGATAGGTAGTACGGGCATATGGAAGCAATGGATCATTGGCACCAAGTCCATGTCTTATGTTTATTTAGTTGTTCAGTGCCCAACCTGCTGATTTCAGCAAGTGCTTTGTAGTAACTGGTCAAATCTGATCAAACACAGCATCAGAATAAAGCAGGAGGCAGACTGAATTACCCCTGCCTAGAAATGCACTTTCCAGATATGTTAAGAGGACCTAAGGGCGGGGGGATGGCTTTAACTGAACTATGTGGTAAACATTTTTTTCCTGCATTTACATCAGGTTATATACAGTAAATATGGAAACCATTGTTTTCTTCTTCAGTTTACTTCCTTTCTAGGTGTTCGTTATTACCCCCATTTTACAGTGAGAGGATGGAGTGAAGCACACAAACTCATTCATATACCTGAGGTACCTAGTAAACCCACTGGCAGAAGCCTACAGCTTCAGAGGCATTTATTTTTAGCCTGATTAGCCTGAGAGGATTTAAAATCCCACCTAACTGTCAAGTAGATATTACAGTTGCAATGGGCCTGTCACCAAAAGCAGCATCTTTATGTCAAGCAAACGCCATAAGAGGTTCTGTAGTTGCAAGCCTTTACTGTGTGACCAATTTCCTTCTGTTGTAGGCCTCTGAGACCATGATAGCAGCCATGGGACAGGAATTCTGGAGAAAATCATTCCAGAATAAGAAATGTTTGTCAGTTAAGACTGACAGCTGCGGTATTTAAGGTACTTTTTTTCAATGATGACACAACACTGTGGAGCACTTTCTCCTAAATCTGCTCTAGGCCTCCTCATGTATAAAGTTTAGATGCCTCCTGAAGTCTTACATTAGTTCTGTGATTATACTGCATTAATTTACTGTGTCCATTATTATTTATTTCTTCAGTTTTAATCTGCTGCCATTTTATGCTTAAAATTGTTTCTAGTGTTTCCTCTGATATGTATTCTTTTTTTTTAAAGGCTTACAGTCTTTTATCAACAATATACTCTTCCTCAGTCTTGAGTCCAGTGGATAGTGATTTAAGAAAGGTAACTGAGTGATCAGGAAACATTTGCTTTACAGACACCTTCCTGTTTGTATTTTCTTAAATATACACATAATTATCACAAATGCTGATTCATAGCTTTCAGAACTGAAAATAGTAATTTTATATCTTCTAGAAGAGTATAATGGAATAGGGATGTCTGCAAGTGTGGTTTAAAAAAATTAATTTGAACGCCATGACGATGATGAAAGCTCCAGCCATACTTGTGTGTTTGACTGCACAATTACAGTTGCCATCTTGATTCTGTAGATACGTCTGCATTGGATGGTATGCAGATGCCTGACATTGAGCCTGATGGCTTTGAATAAATAGCGTTGATCATAATTAATATGTAATTCACTTCCTATTCTCAGGCTCAGGTGGTCTTGTTTGTCCAATGCTATGCTTGTAATTACAATATTAACTGTGATGACATGGAAAGAAGCTATAGAATGGGAATCCCATAGCATTATATTCACCAGAGATGCTTAACAAAGGTACATATACATGCTGAGATTGTCACTGAATTGTAATTTTTAGTGACAGAGGATAAATTTCTGAAATATGTGAGGGCAATTATCAGTTTACTAATATTAATATTAGTAATAAAATATGAATATTAATTAAGAAACGGACATTCTCTTACCTGAACATCCATTTTCAGGGCGCAGTGAGAGTAAACCATGCATGGGTTAATTCTCAGCTAATTGCCAGAGACTGAGTGTAGACTTTTTTTTTTGTTTAACTACACCTCCTGAGCTCCTCCAGCTTCAGTCTTTTTCCACGAAGGCAAAGTCAATCTAAACATCTGGAGGTCCAAGAGATAACAAGAAGACAACACACCACCCTCCACCCCAGGCCCAATCAGACTGCCTAAGGGCGGGATGGATTACCCTCACTGCACCATGAAAATGTACGTTCAAGTAAGACAACGTCCGTTTTCCAGTGCGCAGTTCAGGTAATCCATGCATGGGATATACTCAAGCTCAGGACCTCGGGACGGGAAGCTGACTGATCCCCTGGTCCTGGGTGGAATGGACACTCTGTAAGACTCTCTTACCAAAGGATGCCTCTGCTGACACATAGCTGTCCAACTTATAATGTCTGATAAAAGAGGTCAAGGAGGACCACGTGGCTGCCCTACAAATGTCGCTAACCGAAACCTGAGTAGCCCAGGCTGCTATGGTAGCTGCACTACGAGTTGAATGGGCCAAAAGCCTACCGGGTAATGGCCTTACCTGCACCTCGTATGCCTTTGTAATACAGGCCTTTAACCATCTGCCTATTGTGGAAGAAGAAACCTTTTGACCCATTGAAGAAAGGTGAAAAGATACAAATAGGGCCTCTATGCGCGTAAAGGATGCTGTTCTCCTGATGTACCAGAGGAGAGCTCTTCTGACATCTAGCTTCTTTCTTCCAGCGGATGACTGGGGGCTTGGCAGAAATCCAGCAAGATGAGATCTTGAGCCCGGTAAAACCACAAGTTCACCTTTGGTATAAAGGAGGGATCTAACCTCAGGACAACTCTGTTAGAATGGAAAATACAAAGATCTTTTTGAATTGACAGAGCTGCCAGCTCCGAGATCCTCCTGGCTGATGTAATTGCTAGGAGAAAGGTGACCTTTCTCAACAAGAATTTCAGACTGATAGAGCCCAATGGCTCAAAGTGTGAAGTTGTCAATACTTGAAGCACCAAGTTAAGGTCCCATGTTGGATATCGGTGAACCACAGGCGGGAGGAGATTGGCCACCCCTTGTAGGAAACTGCGGATCCTTGGATGTTGAGCCAGCATCTGATGCGACTCACCAGGGAGAACTGTAGATAATGCAGCAACCTGCCTACGTAACGTGGTAGGGGCCAGCCCCTTGTCTAAACCTGCTTGTAAAAAGTCCAGGACTTCTGGAATAGAAGCTGAGGTCGGGTCTGTGTGCTGTTGAGAACACCATGAACAAAATGACTTCCAGGTAGCATTGTAAATGCGGGTGGTGGACTCCCGCCTGGATGCCTGAATGGTCTGAATCACCTTTCCTGAAAGGTGATCCTTCCTCAAGAGGACCCTCTCAAGTGCCATGCGGTCAATTGGAGCCACTGAGGTTCCGGATGGAGTACTGCGCCTTGGCTGAGAGAGGTCCTGTCCAGTGGAATCCACCATAGGCAGGACACAGAAAGCTCCAGTAAGTCGGCGAACCAGTGGCGTCGGGGCCAATGGGGAGCATCAGCTCTGCGTTTTCAGCTAGGAGTTTTCGTATGACTTGCGGAATGAGAGGTATGGGCGGAAACGCATACAGGAGCTCTTGAGACCATAGGCATCTGAGAGCGTTTCAACCTTCCGTTCCTTGGCTCGGAAACACAGAAGTTGAGTGTTTGCCGGAATGGCGAACAAATTGATGCTCGCTGGCTGAACCTCCCCACTATGTCCTGGAAGAGGCGTGGATGGAGACGCCACTCTGAGGGGTCGAGTTGAGTTCTGCTCAACCAGTCCGCTCTGACATTGGCCACTCCGGAAATATGTTCCGCTTTCAGGGAGAGGGTATACCTCTCCGCCCAACTCAGCAACCGTTCCGTCTCGTCCTTGAGGGCTTTGGACCGAGTGCCCCCTTCTCGATTTATATGAGCTTTTGTGGCCATGTTGTCTGTGAGAACCAACACGTGTTGACTTCTCACCATGTGCTTGAACAGATGAAGGGCCAGGCGAACTGCTTGCAGCTCCAGCCAATTGATGCTGTTCTTTCTTTCTGCTGGAGACCAAACTCCCTGAGCCACCTGAGACCGAAGGTGAGCCCCCCAGCTGCTCAGACTCTCATCTGAGGTTACTGTGATGCATGCCAGTTCTTGAAATATGCACCCTTTTTGAAGGGCCTCTGACTGCCACCAACGGAGAGAGCGAATGACCAGAGGGGGCACCAACACTTTGGTCCTGTAATTGCTGCATCCTGTCCTCTGGAATGGTAGCAGGAACCATTGTAGGGATCGAGCATGACGTCTTGCCCAAGGCACAATACATCTTCCCCAGTAATTGTCAAAGCAATAGTAGAGGGAATGACCTCTGGACCGTATCTGGGCTATTAGATCAGTGATGCTGTGTTGGCAATCTGGGGAGAGAAAGACTTGACCTGCTAGGGAATCGATCACCGCTCCCAGGTGGAGAATGCGAGTGGTAAGTATGAGATTACTCTTTTTGAGGTTGATGGAAAAGCTGTGTTGTTGGAGGATGTGAATCACCCTCTCGCTGTCTTTCCTGGCCTGCAACAGGGAAGACGACAGGATCAGAATGTCGTCCAGGTAGCAAAGAATGCGTACTGGGAGACCCCTGATCGTCGCAGCCACTGCTGCCAACACTTTGGTAAATGTCCTTGGGGCTGATGAGAGGCCAAAGGGCATGGCCCAATACTGAAAATGCCAGTTGGCATACTTGAAGCGAAGAAACTTGCAATGTGCCGGGTGAATTGGGACATGCAGGTAAGTTTCCTTGAGGTCGATTGACTGTAAGATGTCTCTCTGCCGGATACTGCCCAAAATTGACTTGAGTGATTGCATCTTGAATCGTTTGTATAATATATGCAAATTTAGTTGTTTGAGATTTAAGATCCCTCTCCAGCCCCCCGAACTTTTGGGCACTAGGAACAGGATAGAATAGAAGCCGGTTCTCTCCTGGCCCTGTGGCACTGGCTCTATGGCCTGAATCTCCAAAAGATGTCGGATCTCGGCCTCCATAAGTTCCTTTTGTGTGCAATTTCGATGCGCTGGACATTGCAAATAGCAGTTGGGGGGGGGGGGGCTGGAGCTGAATTCCAATCTCAGACC
>JANHFM010007152.1:245197-261302 GCA_032468115.1 Grayia smithii
GAAGGAAGGAAGGAAGAAAGAAAGAAAGAAAGAAAGAAAGAAAGAAAGAAAGAAAGAAAGAAAGAAAGAAAGATGTCCTTGGAAGGTAAATACTTATTGACTTTGCAATAAAAGAGAATATCTGTAGCTCAGGGTTGAACTGTGGAATCTTTAGTGTTCTCTGAGTTTGGTTGCTTACTTGGAGACATTTCATTACCCAACTAGGTAACATTATCAGTGCAGCTGAGTGTGGGGTTTGCTCCCTGTCTGTACGGTATTGGTTGGGATGTGGTGTTCCCCTTGGTAGTTCCTTGTACTTGGTACGTTTTTCCTTGCTAGTTATGAATGATTTCAACACCCCTGTAGTCAAGGAACTGCCGAGGAGAGGACCTTTATCTATTTACTTACTGTACAGCAGGGCTTATATGCATCTCCAATCAAAGCTGACTGAATGGCTTTCAGACCATGTTTACATAAACAAAGTTAAAAGTGCAAAGCCTAAAGCATAAATAACAACACGCAGCGCCAGAGAAACAACAAGGCAGGACATTCATTCATTTTCACATCACAGGAGGGAGCAGCTCGTAACATTCTCACCCCAAGGTTAAAGTTCTCCTGAATAAACCAGGTTTTGTGGCCTGTCTGACATCCAACAGTTGTGATAGTCATCCAGACCTCACAGAAAATGCTAGAAGGAGCCGAGAAGGCCCTTTTCCAGAGCCCCTTTCTGGATCTGAATTGGTTCCCATCTATGGGATCTTATCAGATAGAGTCAGTTGGGAGAAGGTGGTGCTGAAGATATCCACCCAACAGACGAGGAGCTATTTATTTGTGTACACCATGAATTGTATTGCTAACTCTACATTGTGTATAAATTGTAATACAATACATTGTATTGCTAACTAGGAGATACAAAACCTTTGCCAGACCAATTCTCGAATACAGCTCGTCTGCCTGGAATCCACAATGTATATCAGATATTAATATGATTGAGCGGGTTCAGAGGTATTTCACGAGAAGAGTCCTCCACTCCTCTCCTCACAACAGAATCCCTTATGCCACCAGGCTTGAAATTTTGGGCTTGGAGAATCTGGAACTGCACTGCCTGCGGTGCATAAAATTGTCTGCTACAACATCTTACCTGTCAATGACTTCTTCAGCTTCAACCTCAATAATACACGGGCAAACAATCGATACAAACTCAAGGTAGACCACTCCAAACCCGATTGCAGAAAATACGACTTCAGCAACAGAGTGGTCAACGCCTGGAATGCTCTACCCGACTCCGTTGTTACATCCTCAAACCCTCACAACTTCAACCTTAAACTGTCTACTGTGCACCTCACCCCATTCCTAAGAGGTCCGTAAAAGGGGAATGCATAAGCGCACCAGCGTGCCTACTATCCGTCTTACTGTCCCCATTTATCTGTATTTACTTCCTTTGTTCATGTTTATGTTCATACTTATACTTGCTACCTTGCCCATGTTTGACAAACAAATAAATAAAAAAAATAGATATATTTATCAAAAAGCCAGTAATATTTAAAAGCATGTTACTAAGTATAACAATAGCATTATGGAAATGACAAGAATTCTGTCTTGTCTTTGCTTTGGATGCAATATATTATTGAACAATAATGTTTTTTCTTTTCTATGTTTTATTCCTGTATTACTGGCATTGGTAGGTCTATAACTAGACCTATTAGCACTGTCTATCTCCTACTACTGAATTAGTACAATAATTTGTACTCTTGAGTTCTAATACTCCACATTCGCTCAAATCAAAACATCTTTATCAAAACATCTATTATCTGCAGCTTCAGAGAAAGAAGAAAGAATTCCACTGATTGTCATATAAAAGCAATCTTTGGTAGCTTCAAGTACATCTTAAAGCTGGATTTTGTGTCCAATTGGATAGCATTAAGATCTAGAAATTCCAGGTGAGGCAATGGTAGAATAAGACATCTCTGAAGGATTGGAGTTGACACTGCAGCAAAGATCAATGGCTGGGCAACAAGCCCTAGCCAATGAAGCCTCTCCAGACAAGAAGAGGCTGAGAGACAGCTGTTCCTTGTGAGAAGACCCCAGGTTTGTGATTGCCTTGTGAGTCTGAGTGCTAGGAGATGCAAAAACAACAATAAACTCACAGCTGTAGCAGATGCAAGTAAATGAAGAAAGTAATATCTCTGTGGGATTACAGACTGCTTAGATTTTTGTCGGTGAAGAGATGTTTGGTGGAGTGCAAAATAAAGAGATAAAGCAAATTTGAGCAGACCACATGATCATAGAAGGGACTAAAAATTAAGAACTAGAGAAGGGAAAGAAGGAAAGAAGGACAGACTTTCCTTTTACTTTTGTACTGAGTTTGTTAGGAAATAGGAAAGAAATTCAATAACAGCATCAATATCTGCTTATGTGAATAAATCATTTAAAAGAGATCTCAAAGATGAGACAAAAAATGAGATGGAAAATAATTTGGAAGAATTTGTAGGATGACTGAATAGAGTGGTAAACCATATTAAAGTTAAGGTGGAAATTTTGGACAACGAAATAAAAATAGAGAGGAAATACAAATATTAAGTCAAGAGGTGAAAAATGACCTAGGTAATGGCTTATCCTTGGATTTGCAAGAAAGGTGTTAAAGCTTTAAAAAAGTTTCTAGAATGGGAGGAAAAGGTTACAGAAAGAAACCAGGTCCTCCAACATCTTCATGTCAAATTAAGGATTAAGAATGTCAGAATATTGTGCAAAAGAAAATAATATAAAATTGACTGATTTATTTGATCAGGAATAAAATAATAAACATAAAATATTGGAAATCCTTTATGGACTTTTTGCTGAAACTGGGTGGAACTGTTAATGATTTTTGGATCTGCTAATAGAAAAGGGTTGAGATACAGGAAGAAGTGATCTTTGTAATGTAAATCAAAGGTGGAGAAAAGATATTAAGCTTGCATGTAAGTGCTGTAAATCAGATTCAAAGTCATTTCTTTAAATATCTTTTTTCTGGTTTCTATCGGTTTTTTATGCATTTGCTGTCCCTTCTTTTTTAATTTTTATTTCTTTTCTTTTTTCATTTTACATTTTTTTATTACTGTTAAAATAGTGTTATTTTTAAAAGACCCTAGGATTCTGTAGTTTTCTTCCAGGTTAGACTCATTATAATGCCAGTTAAAATATACTAAAGTTCTTTAGTTTTTTAGGTCCTGGAGTTGACAATGTGTTTCACTTCTGTAAAGGACACTTCACCTGATGCTCCTAATTCAAACAAACTTCTCCAAGCAGCATGGGACACTCATGGGATTATTAGTAGACAGTCTTCAAGATGGACTTCTCATTTTACAAAAAAAAAAAAGTTGGAAGGGACCTTGGAGGTTTTCTAGTCCAAACCTGGAGGTTTGTCTGTGTCACCTGAGTAGTTCAAACGTATATGGAGACTTCAAATAGCAAATGACCAGCTGTCTGCAAGGAGTATAAATCCTTCCATTTGCCACCATCCAGTCAGAGCTGAAGAAGCTTCTTGGATGAGAAGCGAAACATCTTCAAAGAAAAACAAGAAAGTCCAGTTGCCTTTTGAAAAATCACCTTTGGGACACCTTAGATCAGTGTTTCTCAGCCTTGGAACTTTAAGATGTGTGGACTTCAATTCCCAGAATTCTCAGCCAATTTCCAAGGCTGAGAAACACTGCCTCAGATTTTACGTAAGATTTCAATGCTCTCAAGCCTTGCAAGATAATTATCCATTTAAAGAGAAGCCTCAAGAACCACAGTTTGAAAGGAATCAACATTGTTGCTTACCTGCTAAAGCACAATGTACGATCACAATTGAGCCCAAAATTTCTGTTATTGAGACATTTGTAAAGTGAGTTTTGCCCCATTTTACAACCTTTCGCAAATTTCACGCGCGCGCGTGCACGCACACACACGAAGAGAACCGGTAGCGAAGGTGGGTAGAACCCACCCCTGGTGGTCACATGACCCTGGGATACTGCAATGGGGGTTAAATAGCCATGTAAAAAGAAAAGTAACAGATTGGGAGAAAGGAAATATACATTTCCTTAATTCGCAATATACCCACTCACTATAGGTTCAATATAGATTTTCATATTTTCTGAGAATGTCAATAAGATTATGCCCAACATTCAATTACTTCATAATTCTGGAATTTAGTTACGATATTTTGGTTTTTCTGCAGTCTGAGACCGAGAACAGACCAAGAATTGAACTTGGAAACTGGAAACATCTGACTGAAAAAAGAACAAAGGGTTCAAATTCAGGAATCCAGTATTGTGATATCCTGCGGTGCTAGTGAAAAATAAGAAAAACTGAAAGTACTTTCATGGGATGGCAAAAAAAAAGCATTGAGAAGAATAGAAAAAGAGAAAGTGTATTTAAAAGCTCATGCTACATGAAGGAGTTAGCATATTACAAGCTTTTTCTAAAAGTTACTCATACCCATGGGATAAACTGAATTGTGTTCTTCATAAATTGATTATTAATGGGATTGTTTGCTTGTTCAATTTTATCTTCTGATGTGCAATTCATGTTCTGTGATAGAAAATGATTTATTTTTTTCAAGATTTGTAATATGTAATCAACACATTCAAGGACTCCTGGAGTGATTGCTTTATTTTAAAAACACAAAATAAAATAATACATACTGTAGCTTTAAAAGGCTGTGCTTACAGAAAAGGACTGAGTATTTTACACATTCTACCATACCAGAATATTAAAATCGAGGAAGATTGGTTGACAAGCATAGAGTATAACTATGTAACTAATTGAATTAAAGAGTAGGAAGGCTCTGTAGGTCTCAGCTAAAATGATGGACAGCTCTTCATAGGTTTTGTAATGTTGGAGAAACCTAAAGCCATAGTGGCAAATGGCTATTCAGTTTCTGTTTAAAAAGCCCCTGTGTTTTTCTTGCTATATTCATCTGTTGGCTTCTATTTCTACTTTCTTTCTTCTTTCTTAACAGTCTTCAGATATTTGAAATTTTCTTTCACAATTCTCTTGAACCTTTACTTGATTAGGCTAAATATATTGAGCTAAACTTCTCAGTATTCTGTTTCCTAAGACTTTGTTTGTTAATGTCCTTAAAAACATGTTACTTGTTTTCTCCAGGTAGAATCTGCCCCTTTTCCACTGTCTAACCAGGAGATGATGTTGGGGATACTTGTTCCTTGGGAAATCAAGTGTCAGGAGATGACTTCCTTGATGGTCACCCCTCACCATGAAATAGCTTGCTCCCTGATACACATGAGCTCTACCTTTTATCCTTCAGGATATTGATTCTTTTAAATAGAGGCCTAGAACTACTCAATGGATGTAGACCATACTCTCTTTAATTTGAGGGATGGTATTTATGGCATTTAAATTTTTTGAGAGACAGAAGCCTGTGTGTAATACAGTAATTGAATTGTTAGATATTATATTTGCATGTACATGGATTTGTAAAAATATATATCCCTGGAATACAAAGATATTGGCATAAAACTGCTTCAATTATTCTTTTTCTTTAGCAATAAAAATACATTATTCTGGGCTATCTCTCTTGAACACTTACAAAAATAAAAACTTATAAAGTATGGTCTAAATTTATGTCTGAATTTCAATTCCTCAACCTCTGACCTTATTTTAAAGCCCAAAGAAGATGTAAAAAAAACACTGCAATGTGAAATCTATTTTAAATACTGAAATATTGGAATGAAAATTTTATTTTTTAAAGTGGGGCAAGAAGTATGCAAAATGCACTGCTAGATTAACCAAAACATCTCAACCCCAGTAAGCTTTATTCTGTTTGAATGGGCCTCATGGAAAGCTTTTGCAGGAATTAGCCATCTGAAGGAAAAATAGAAATAAATATCAATCTGCATGTGTTTAGCACTAGTATGTTGATGAAAGGGAGGCATTACTGATATAAAGCAATCTCCAGCATTTTTCAGGGAAATCCTGTAATTCAGTAGCAATTTTGCATAAATATGCTTGGTTAACTCTTTTGCCCCCAAAATTAAATTCAGGATTCAATTTTAAATGTGCAGTATTCAGGAAAAGCATCCTCCATTTAAAATTTCTAATGATGACTGGCCAGAGGACAACAGGCATGCTATCCTTTTATTTTGTTGGGTTTGATTCTTCTCAATTGGACAGGAAGCATGCATGCACACTCAAATAAATACGGTGGTGATGACTAGAATTCTGTCTCCCACAGTGATCAACCTGATACATTTAGTAAGTTCACAAGCATTTGGACAGCTGATAATTTTCTTCCACTACTGTCCATTGACAGCTAGTATTTAAGACATGGTGATGATGATTCAGAATGTGACAAAACTGCTAATCACTGATAGCGTAATGTTCCTATAGTCCCTTCACAAAACCAGCTAAATTAGGGTACTACCACATTCATTGTCAATGAATTCATAGTTTAATGTAAAAATATGCTATCTCACAGAACTAAAAAGGGAAGCAGACAAGGAACATGGTACATTCACATGACTTCACAGGTCTGATGGGAAAAATTACAACCACAGGAACTGGCAAAGAGCCTGATGTTAAAAGAGTTATCTGGAGAAGCTTTCAGTGTTGCAGCTTTAATATAGTACAGTTTCGTTGTGTATGGCTCAGAGGAATATGGAAGAACTCTGATATTTTAAGTTCTTTAGTCTAAACATTCTGACCCTTTTACATACACATCTGCTTTTCTTTGTTTCACCTTGAGTTATTTCAAAGTACTCTGAAGAGTGAGGTCCCCTGAGATTTTTTTATTACATGTTTGGATCTGTAGATTAAAACTTGTTGAGAACATAGAAGACATTACTTTGCCAGAGGTTTTGGTCTATGGAGTAGAAGCATCAAAAAATTACACTGAATATACTCCAAGAAGAGAAAACATAGAGCATATCCTACATCCTACAAAAACACCAGCTCAGCAGCCATAGATGATATGGAATAGCATGTTGATGAATTTAAAATTATTATTCTTAAGAGTGAGGACTGTCTCAGGTGTCAAGGACTGACTGGAACAGAAAAAGACAGAATTATGCATGCTGGGGAAAGAAACCTATATAGGCTGCATTTGCTGTCTTTTGTTCCAAACCTATCTACCATTGTCAAATCCAATCAAGATAACTGTTTCATCAGAAGTATTGAAGTAAGATTCAACTGCCAGTTCAATTACTTTTTGTACATAGAATGGGGAGGTACATACAGCTTGGTCTTCAATTCAGGCAATTCAGTAGCTCAAATGTCTTTGAGCTGCTTCTGCCAGCAAGTTAATTAGAAATACTGAAATATTATAACTTTATAGGTTTGTTTACAAGGACATTGTAAATCCATAAAACATCACATTATTAATTGGGCCTCACTGGAAAAGCTAATTCCAGTTTTAATGACTATGTAGAGCTGTGATGGCGAACCTATGGCATGATTGCCAGAGGTGGCACGCAGCGCCCTCTCTGTGGGCACATGAGCCATTGCCCCAGTTCAGCTCCGCCATTCATATGTGAGGGCTTCCCAGGAGTCAGCTAGTCTTCGGGTCTGTGCGGGGAGTGTGTGGGGAGACATGCATGCATGGCGGGGCACATGCGGGGGGCCATATGTGCATGTCCGGGGTGCATGCGTGGAGCGCGTGTGCATGCGTGGAGACATGTGCATGAAGGGAGCGTGCATGCATGCGTGGGGGGCATGCAGGGGACATGCACAGGGGCCGCATGTGCACTGCATTTTGGGAGTTTGGGTATGCACGCATTCATTCATGTGTGTACGTGCTTTGGGCACTTGGTCCAGAAAGGTTAGCCATCACTGATGTAGAGTTATACAATATTAAGATAAGCGTCCACTATGTGTAAGAAACCGATCACCTATAACAAGAGTTTGTGAACCATCCAAATATTCAAGATGGGTGGCTATATAAATGTTTTAACGAAGTAAAAAAATATAGAACTGCACCAGGATAGATACATGGTTTGAAACTTAAAAGACTGCACATACTATGGTAGAGCTCAAAGGTAAACAATTTTTAAATCATTGGGGCGTTCATTTCTTTGCAAAGCTGTCTTCTCCAGTGAAGCAAAAATAATGGATATGTCGTCAGGACTGGAAATAGCTAAAACTGATTTGCAATCTTAAGGGATCACATAAATTGCTTGCTGACAATCTGATGCTTGCAAAAAGAATGTATGCACCTTGCCATTTATAATCTGCTTATAGAGAGACTATAAAGCCAGATATTACAAGATCTGCATCATCATATGACATTAGTATTTGCTCTTAGCTACTTGATATATAACACTATGTCCTGTCAAATTAAAATATCAGGAAATAAATATTCTTTTGACATTGGTACCATTGCTATTATTTCTTTATTATTTTAATCCTGCTTATTTTGTTTGCAGTGCTGAGGAACTCAGCTAAATTGAAGAAATGAGTTAGTTAGATTTACTGTGGTGAAGTACATGTGGAGTCCAGTGCTGGATTCCTGGCATTCCAGTGCCCACAGATAATGGAAAACCTAGATAATGTGAATGCTATATCCTGCTCAGGCTTTGGAATGAAAAAACAAAACAAAACAAATTTTAAAAAAAGGTAAGAGGAGAAAACTGCCAGGTGTCTGAGTGGAAAGTCCTTGAAAAGAGTTCAAGGGATACTCTGGAAATTATCATATCCCTCCTTCCCTGCCATCTGTACTATCTTTCACCAAACAAGCAGATAAAGAATAAATATTGATATGGCAAGCCATCTTTCTTCCAAAGCTTTATAAAAAGAGATAGTTGCTCTTGGACATGACTCAAAAAACTGTCTTTTTTTCAACCATCCTTGTAAAATTTGTGCAAGAGCAGAAGACTGTGTGTGGATCAACCATGAAAGTCACTTAGGAAGAGCTCAAAGTGAAAAGGTTGCTCTCTCTCCATACTCTCAGGAGAATAACAAAATTAATAGACCACGGCATTGTGTCTGGATGGTTGGGGACTGTCCATCAAAGTGACAGGAATGTGAAGCTTATTTGATTATTTTTCCTAAGAGCTACTTTTGCTATGAGGTAGGTACTGCCTTATATTTCCTACCATACTTCCCTATGTTTGTAGGTAAATACAAAATAGAGGAGCTATAAATGTCTGGTGTTTTCAGTATTCTTGCCACAAAAGAAGCCATGATTACTTATAAGCCTACCTAGGCACTTCTGTAGGTCATGACTGCCTTTGAGTTCTTATGCTGACATAACCCTGCTCTTCTATTGGTATGAGCAACACTTTACAATGGGTTTAAGGGTTCCTGCTCCAGATATTTTAAGGTAGGACTCATCGTTGTAGTCACTCAAAATTTTATGGCATTGCTGAAACCTAGTATGTAAGTTGGTAAAATCTCATGACTATAATAATTTGATTAATAATAAATAAATTTGATTATGATATCGTAGAAGTATCTCATGCAAGATCTCATGAAGTTTGGAAAAATGATATTTTATGACAGTGTTAAAATCTGGTGAGAATTAGTAAGCTGCTGTCTTAATTTAAAAAAAACAACAGATCTTTTTAAATAAGATTATGTTGTTGACCTTTGCCTTAAGCCATTTTTAGCTGAATTCTTTCATTCAGCATTTATTTAAAAAGGAAGAAACAGATAACACAGAGTAAGGGCTCCTTTTTTTTAGATCACCAACCTATTTTATGTCTCACGGTCACTATCTTTCCAATCTTTCCAATTAGGTCTACATTTTAATTTAATTTAATTTTTTTTTGCTTTTTATTAAAGAGCTTACAGAAGAAAAAAATATGTGTAGAACCATCTCAACACCTGCTGTTTCAAACAGCCATTCACAATAGCTCCAATCACTGCACTAAACTGAACCATTTGTCTTGGACCAATTTCAATTCACCTACACAATCAGTGGCTTCAATGCTACTCCATCTCCATTAAGCACATACTCATTTTGTTTGTTCTTTATTCCTTCAAAAGTCATTGAATTGACTTCAAACTGCTTCATTTTTCCAGGCTCATGTGAAAGCCTGAAAAAAAAGGACAGTGCTTCTTTAATGAAGAGCTGTGCTTGCATGAAGTTCAAAGGATTTCCTCTGAATCATTTTGAAAGCAGACAGCTCTATAAAACATATCAATTAAAATATAGCCCCAAGAGTTGTTTCATTACTTAGGATTGACAATTCCCCTCCTGTTTCCCAGGCCAGTGACTTCAATGGCCCACAAAACAGTGGTGCCTATGGAGATTCTTAGTCATCCAGGTCATGGTTGTCCCAAAGGTGTTTTCTTTCAAAAAGCAACTGGACTTTCTTCTTTTGCTAGAACAGGAGTCTCCAACCTTGGCAACTTTAAGGCTGGAGGACTTCAACTCCCAGAATTCAGGCTCAGCAGACTGGGGAATTCTAGGAGTTGAAGTCCTCTAGGCTTAAAGTTGCCAAGGTTGGAGATCCCTTTGCTAGAAGATGCTTCACTTCTTGGATGAGAGGAAGTCTAGTTGCCTTTTGAAAGAAAGCACCTTTGGGGACCAAACAGCAGAGCCATATGATACAGTAGAAAGAAGGTGGGGAATGAGAGGTAAAATGAACATTTTACATCTTAAAAGTCTTGATATGCCTCCTCCGTCCAGTTAGCATAAATGGAAATCTAAGTATATTTACTTGGAAAGAGAGCTGTAAATTTACTTGGTACACATTTCTTTGCAAAGTTATCAAAAATGCACTTCACAAACCATTATGCAAACTGGAATGGAATACAATCCCTTTCCCAATGTCTACACAGCAGGGGTGAAATCCAAAATATTTCCCTACCAGTTCTGTGGGTGTGGCTTGGTGGGCGTGGCAGGGGAAGGATATTGCAAAATCTCCATTCCCATCCCACTCCAGAGGAAGGATACTGCAAAATCTCCATTCCCTTCCTTCCTGGGGGAAGGATATTGCAAAATTTCTATTCCCACCCCACTCTGGGGCCAGCCAGAGGTGGTATTTGCCGGTTCTCTGAACTACTCAAAATTTCCACTACCAGTTCTCCGAACTACTCAAAATTTCCGCTACCGGTTTTCCAGAACCTGTCAGAACCTTCTGGATTTCATCCCTGCATCAGGGGGCAGTAACTCAGCCATTAACGTATTTACTGCCCTTTTTCAATGGAAATCAAAGAAGAATCTTTATTCTTTTAGAGTGTATGGGAATGAAATTAAGAAATAGTGCCTTAGCTGAGACCACTGTGAAGGCTTGTAGATTAACGGTAATGGAATTCTAGTTTTTAAGCGCTAAAAGTGTGCAAATTGAATGTAAACTATTTTGAAGAGGAATCCCCTAGTTGTGAATTGGAAAAATTCAAATGCTAAATGGCTCCTTTAACTGTGAACGTAGTTTGAAAAAGAGTTTTGTGATCAAGATGAAGCATTTGAAACTCAAAATGGTAGATTTCGAATTTGACTCAGTTCAGATTCAAACTTTCTACAAACTGCCAGCCACAACCTACTTAATATTACATAATATATGTCAGTGGACCTATCCCATTTGTATTACAATACCTTCCTACATACTATTACTGGTTTGATGTGCATTTATTCTTTAATTACCATTAACATTTTCACTGATGTTTTGTTTTCATAGACATTGATGAATGCTCAGTGCCACATACATGTCCCGATGCAGAGTGCATTAATACTCCTGGTTCTTACCAATGTGTCCCTTGTAGAGATGGATTCAGAGCATGGAACGGAAAGTGCCATGGTATATGTTTTCTTGATCCCCCCCTCTCCCCACCCCACTAAAATCCTGTTGAAATCAGTATAACAAGTGCAAATCACTCAGTTTATGGAAGAGATTTTTGTGCATATTTCTCCTGGATATAGGCAGATAAACCCTAGTATTTGCACTTCAGATATATTGTTTTTCCTAAGGTGGTATTGTGGTTGTTTGCTTATATTTTCCCTAACATGCTTGGTTTTATGCATTTGTTTGTAGTGTGAACTATATCGTAGAAGTATGAAAGGTATGAAAAGGTTAGACTTTGCCACTTTTCTCATTAAATATTTACCTCAAAGAACATTCAAGAATTACACTGTATAAGCCTGATTAAAACAGTTAATATTAACTGTTTGTTTGTTTGTTTGTTTATTGGCTTGTTTGTTCATTTATTACATTTTTATGTGGCCCATCACTCCTACAAGGTGACCTTAGGCAGCTTACAACTTATAAAACAAGTAAACAATAGTTAATAGATTAAAATGACAGATTAAAATATTATTAAAATTGTATTATATTATTGTTAAGTTAGTGAGGTGCTATTTCTGAAGGTATTGGCCAATGGAGGAAAAAAAACTTTACTGCTTGGTTAAAATTTAAAATACCATACCCTGATCCTACATAACCACTTTTCTTGTCCATTTTAGTCATGAATTCAGCTTTGCAAATACATTCTTTTGCATTTCTGCTAAAATAGGAGGCACCCAAGAGCTGCATTTATTTATTTAATCTGCAACCTTCATTTTTGTAAAACTTTTAACAATATTAAAATAACATAATAAACAAAAGCAGTAATAATAATAAGAAGAAGAAGAAATAGAAGGAGGAGGAGGAGGAGGAGGAGAAGCATGGAACACAAAAATAAGAATAGGAACAAAGAATAACTTTTATAGTTTAATCTTTAAATAACCTTAAAAGATAAATTATGTTCTATAACATTTAGCAAACATCACAAAATGCCCCAGAAGCACAATAGCTGCAGCCAACTAAAAATATTTCAAGTTTTCAGTAGACTGTATTTGGAAAGTTTGGAGTTGGGAAATTTGAAGTAAAATCTGTCTAGTTTTCTGGTGTCCAAATGTATTGGAGAACAAAGTAGGATATATGTATGTATGTATATATGTATGTGAAGGGTAGCTACCATATTATTCATGTCCTTGTGCATAAGCCTATAATAGTTTGTAAAATTTGATGTAGTGTGCAGCCTACGTTGTGAGTCTGACAGCATGGAATCACTTCATAGGAGTCAGAACCTATATAGTTAATTCTCCTACTTGTCTTGCTCCATGTCAGATTAGACATCAGACTTTGCCCTTCAGTAAAGGTCTGGAGAAAAAGGCTAGTTGCCTGGCAGATGATTAGATTTGTAGTGCATAAAGGACTAAATGTAGGACAATTTGCACAGATTATGTCTGCACTCAGAATGGGTTTAATTTTTGGGAAATGTTGGCCTGCTGCTAACAATAACAGCCTGTTTCTCTTTCTCATCTTTCATAATAACCAGACACCAAGACATAACAAAATAAATGTCGTGGCATTTTTGCATTTGAAATTTCCCTGATCCTGCTCAGTTTCATCTGATGTGCACTTTTACCAAGTCATTTGCTTGTCATGCTACTGTTTATCCAGGAATGGAGGAGAAAACCCATGGTTGATGCTTTTGACATTGACCCTATGTGTCTAAAAACATCTTTGCTTGGCATCGTTAATAATAAACTGAAGCCAGAGTGTAATTCGTTGTTTACCAAGGAAATATATTTTACCCTTCGATTCCTTTCCACACCCATTTCATTTCAAGTTTTCCATAGCTTTATCATAGGTTCATATATTACAGTGAAAGGACAATATTTCAAGAGCTTGGCCTAGCTCCTTCATAAACTCCTTCATGGTTACATAAACTGCATTATCTGTCTGTCTCAAACATTGTTAGATTTTTCATGACTCAAGGCAGTTTATGGAATAGAAAAATAAGATCTTATACCCCATTATCAACCCGGATGTGCTGATATTTTCACCGCTTTGTGAAATGCAAGCAAGGAGAAGGTCCTCCCTATATCAGTGAAGGCTAACCTTTTCGTGCACTGAGTGCTGAAACTGGAAAGCGTGCACACATGCGTGCCGGAGCACTGGAATCCAGAAGAGAGCATGCACACACCAGAACCTAGAAGAGAGCAGCTGTCTGGCAAACGTGTGAGCTGGAACCAGGAAGAGCAGCTGGCCATTGTGTGCATGCCCACAGAGAAGGCTCTGCATGCCACCTATAGCACGCATGCCATATATACTATAGCACGCACAGCCCTATATACTTGAAAGGGCAAGATATCCGTCCTAGTCCCTACCTCTAGACCAGTGGTTCTCAACCTTCCTAATGCCGCGACCCATTAATACAGTTCCTCATGTTGTGGTGACCCCCAACCACAAGAGGAATGGTCTCAGTTCCTAAGACCATCGAAAATATGTGTTTTCCGATGGTCTTAGGCGACCCCTGTGAAAGGGTTGTTAAACCCTAACCCCAAAGGGGTCCCGACCCACAGGTTGAGAACCACTGCTCTAGACTTTAGATAGGATGGGGTCTTGATTCTCCCTGAGAGAGACAAACCTGCAAGTACTTGAGTGCCAAGACATGTAGAGCTTTATATTTTAAACCAGCACCTTGAATTGAGCATGGAAGCTTATTGCTTATCAATGTAGTCAGCTCAGCATAGGTTTAACGCTCTTTCCTGTATTTTTTTTTATAAGTCAAAGAAAATGTGTGTCTTATTTTTTTAAAAAAAAGCTTTCCTTTATTTTCTTTAGAATGTATATCATTGAATAAATTAGCTAGAACATATGAGAAATCGTTTTCTGAAAAAAATCCAGCTAAAAGAAATTATATTTTCCGGTATTGTCTAGAATCCTACTGCATGGCTTTTAGCGTCTGGCAGCAGGGAGAGATAATTTTATTACGTTGGCACTGACTCTGGCTTTTGGCATCTTATCCTGTGATGTCTGCTTTCAAAGCAAAAAGGAACATTTGAAAATGACAAGCAGAGCAGACAAGCATTTCTTGGTACAGTCTTTCATTGTGCTAGTAGTTGCTGGCAAACCCTGAGGGGCTTATTCAGCATTTTCTATGATCTTAAGCAGACATACTTTTACAGTCTTTCTGAACTTCCACCTATTGATATACTTCCATCCATTATAAAATCTTAACTTTTCCCCTCTTCTTAAAGCAAAAAAAAAAAAAATGCTTTGATAAAGTACAAATATCAAGGACAGGGTTTTTTTTGGGGGGGGGGACACCCACCAAACCTGCTCTTCTTATGGTTCTCCAATACAAAACAAAACTTACTTAATGAGTAATATTAGTAGTATGGTGTGAACCATTTCCAGATTGCCAAAGAATCTACTGAACCCTTTCCTCAAAAGTCCTGTGTTGCTACATCCTCTTGAAGGCTCAGGATTGCCCTATGCCATCAGAGCATAGAGTACATTTCGAGCAGAATTACCAGTCAGGCAAAGCTAACCACCAGTTGAAGGAGAAACTAGAGAGGACCATAAAAGTATCAGAATAGAATAGAGCTAGAAGGTCTTCAAGTCCAACCCCCTACTCAAGCAGGAGACCCTATACCATTTCAGACATGTGGCTGTCCAATTTCTTAAAAACCACCACTGATGAAGCACCCACAACTTCTGAAGGCAAGCTGTTCCACTGGTTAATTATCCTCAGCGTTGGGAAGTTTCTCCTTAATTTCAGGTTGTTTCTCCCCTTGATTAGTTTCTCTCCATTGTTTCTTGTCCTGCCCTCTGGTGCTTTGGAAAATAAGTTGATCCCCTCCTCTTTGTGGCAGCCTCTCAAATACTGCTATCATGTCCCCACTAGTCCTTCTTTTCTCTAGACTAGCCAAATCCAAATCCTGCAACCTTCATGCCGGATGAAATGCCCCTCCAAATAATTTGCACCAGTTGAGTTTGTATTTATTTTTAAGTACTTGTACCTAATTTTTTAAATGTAGACGATATATTTTTAAAGACAACATTTCTAGTACACAGCTTTACAGTTTACAGACTTGCCTATCCAAAGGGACTGGATATTGTAATTCATTTTTCCAATATAAATTAATTTGCCCTCAGTTATTACTTGATAAGTTTCCAGAGGAACTGGATGTGACAATTACAGTTAGGATTAAGAAGAGAAGAAAGATTTGTTTACTCTGAATTTGAATACGAATTTATCCAATTTCATATTTTTAAATCATAACAAACCAAGATTAAGTTTTTCAGAATAAGATAAAATGTTCATTTCTCCAAATGTTATGATCCTCTTTGCCAGCTTAAAAAACAATTAGAATAGAATAGAATAGAATAGAATTCTTTATTGGCCAAGTGTGATTGGACACACAAGGAATTTGTCTTGG
>JANHFM010007152.1:261402-273682 GCA_032468115.1 Grayia smithii
CCTTTTCTTCTTTTGCCTCTTAGAATATTCTATTAAATAACATTAATAGTCCAAGTCCAAATTTGTCCAGGTTAGTCTTCCAGTCTTTCCAATCTATAATACAATAGTCAATTTTAGTAAGATTTAGTTATTTGCAAATTAGTTCCTTTTGTAACTCTTCAAAAGGAAAGAAAAAAAATACTATTGGATTTTCCCAGTCATCTTCTAACAACAGAGTCAAGGTCAGGCCATTCACCAGATGTTACTTCTGTTCTGTGTATTAGACTTTGTGTGTATTAGATTAGCTTTCATTAAATATACTGCAACTGTAGTGTTGTTCTTCTCTTTCTCCAGTAGATGGCCCTGATCCAATATAAGCAATCTGTCAAAAACAGCTGATTGTTGGATAAGTCCAAGGGGGTTAGAATTTCAAATAAACAAATAATTTCTCCCTAAAGTTGCTTTCAGATTTGGGCTTTTCCCATGCTGTGTTTTATAGCTTCTCTTGGGCTATAGCTATAGTTTTATAGCTTCAATTGGGCTTTTTTTTTCGCCTTTTCCTTTCCAGTTTTTTCTCCTTGCGTCAATTGGCCACTATTTTAAGCTTAGGAGTTTTATTTTCATAATCTTTTTGTTATTGCAAGTCCTTAAAATAAAAGTTGGTAGATATCTCACCCAATTTCAATTTTCTGTCCATACACAGCTCCTGCACAATCTTGGTTCCCGATTGTCCTGGCTTCAGGGCTGCCAGCAATGGCAGCTGTGTCTGCTGCCATTTGGGGAGAGCTTGCTTTGGACCTAACAAGGAATTTGTGGATTCCTCTAGGTCAGCGAAGCACCTCTGGAAGGAGTTTTTTAATTGAAGAAGCAAAGTGACTTTCAGCAGCTGAAAGCTTATACTAATCTGTTTGCCTGCTTGTGAATGGAGCCAAACATCAGGCTTCCATTTTCTATAGGGTCATTATCTGTAAGCACCGGTTACAGCTAAGGCAGCTGGCACCAGTTACAGCTAAGGCAGCTGGCCAGAATGTGGAAAGCCTCAGGCAGGTTTCTTTGTTAGCAGCTTGATTTTTCCTTGCTTTTCTGGAAGCCTTTTTTTATGACTAATATTTTACTTGGGGAAATGAAGGGGGGGGGTGTCAATTCCTTCCCACAGATTTGCACTTTTGGGCTAATCATATGCATGCATATGATTTTGCCCAACCTGCCTGGCCTACTAGTGTGAATACAGCTGATATTTTTTATCAATTTAACACATCATGACGGAAACCTGTCTATCTTGCTTTCTTGAAGTTTGGGAAGGGAGACACTTTCTCAGGCCAGCTAAACATTGGGCTAGGCATTGACAGAGGCAGCAGAGGAAAGCTCCTGTAAGAACTACTGTGATAGCTCCCAAAAGGAGAGCTTTCAATCATGAAGGTCTAGCAGCTAGGGCAAAAGTTCGGGAGCCGCTTGCCAGCTGGGAGGGGGCCACCCACCTCAGCAAATTTCGTAGCCACATGGCTGTGAAGCTTGATGGGATGCCCTTCCGTCCCAGCCTGCATACAGTGCAGAGGGGGGAAAGCGCCATGTTCAGATCCCATTGGACGTGCAAGGCAATTGGATGTGCATGCGCAAAGAACATGGTGGCGATGAAAATGGCGGCTGGGGAGAGTGAACAGCGACCAGGAAACCGCTTCGGGGATGTCGCTAGTCGTCCATCATTAATGGTTCAGCAAACTTGGCCAAATTTTCACCAACGGTTCACACGAACCGGTGCAAACCGGTAGCAACCCACCACTTGTGCAAATGTCAATGGAAAACAATTTAGGCATCTATGTTTTATTCTCTCATGTTTTTAAAATTAAACAAAAGCTATTGTGTTCATGAATTGAACACAATGAATTATTCATTGTTTCATGAATTTTTTACAGAAGGAAATTGATCAGTTTGGTTAATTGTATGCATGCTAAAAATGCATTATTCCATTCATATGTGGTATAATGGCTCCCTTTTGGGCATATGTTATTTTGTGTATTAAATTAGTTCCGAAAAATTCATTCATTTTTGTAGATACGTTTGCTACTCTTAGTTACATACTGGTGGTTGGAGCCCCAACAGGAAGGTAAGATTATATATTATAGTACATACTTTCATTATCAAAAATATAATTGATATTAGAAGGCTAGAAGGACAGCATCCACAGCTTTATGCAAACGTTTAGACATCATTGGTCATAGTGTATGTTTCAAGGAAATTCTAAATGAATAGAAGTTGGCATAGTTCTTACATAGAACAAAATTAAAGAAAAAAATTTCCAACAGTTTGAAATCTATACTGCAAATTTAAATGAAAACTTTGTAGCATCTTTGACATAAATAATTATATAAGAAATAAGCTTTTCTTCAAGTAGCTTATTCTATTCTCCATTTAGGCATTTTTCCCCCACTCTTACTTGTTGAAGTCTTCTACCTCAGAAATATTCTTATGCCTCCTTGTATGTATTCTTGTGTTTGAGATGTCCCCACAGATTTTCAAAAGGAAGCTAGCATTGTTTGAAGACATTTCTGTGTTCGTGTGGCCAGCATGACTATATGCTGAGGCACACAGAACACTGTTACCTTTCCACTGAACTAGTACTTATTAATCCACTCTCATTTGCATGCTTTTGAACTGCTAGGTGGGCAAGAGTTGGGGCAAATAATGGAGTTGGAGCTCACCCCATCATGTAGCATTTGGGTCTTAAACCTAGGCTGTCAAGTCAGTATGTTTAACATCTGAACATTGTGGCCCTGGTGATCATAGTACAATGGTGCAATTGATACACATAAAAATTGAGTTTTAGTTGTATCTTTTTTTTTTACCATATTGTGTGGATATCCTGCAATTCTGAAGAGTTTGGTGAAAATTCTAAATTAAGATATTCTTGAATTTCTAGTCAGTGTTTGATAACTGGCAAAAAAATAGAATGTCAGAGCTTCAAGAAGCAGGGCAAAACTTCCCTGGCCTGAAAATCCTACTATCCCATCACAGTGATTGTAGTCCTTATGACAACTGAAGCAGGAATTTCAGCCACTAAAAGATATAGTCATTAAGTGATTCATCATGTGACTGAATCAAATTTTATGACCATTTTTCCCTGGATGTTAAGCAAATCATATGGTCATTAAGTGAGTCACATGGTTGTTAAATGACTTTGGCTTCCCATTCTTGTCCACTTGTTGGATGCCAGCTGGGAAGATCACAAATTGTGATCACATACCTTTAAGACATTACAATCATAAATGCAAGCCTGGATTGCAAATTGCAGCCACATGACCATGAGAATGGTGTACTGGTTGAAACTATAAGGAGGGGGTGGAAGTCACTTTTTCTGAGGCTGCCATAATTTTGAACCACCATTAAAGAAATGGTAATAAGTCATGGACTATCTGTAAGCACCTTGAAATAAGTGACAAGATGCTAACTCCACAAGCAAACCCCATGTCTCAATATTGACAACTGCTGAGTAGGGAAATACTCACCTATGCATGCTAATCAGGGAGATTTAAAATACATAGGGACTGCCTTCCATAGCAGGATGCAACTTCAGCATCTGATTTTGTGCATTGTGAATTCTAGTTGACTCCTGCTTCATTTTGTTCCTGACCAAGTCTCTTGCTTGTCCCTTAGTACTTTTCAAGCTATTTGTGGTATTGGATTAGAACTGTTTATTCCAATTACACTTTCTCCTCAGTCTCTATTAAGCCATTGTGCACACATACACACTTTCTTTTGCTTCCATTGCCTCCCCCATCCCTGCCTCCTGCCATCTCTCTAGACAAGTCTCCAGTAAATGTTTCACTATTCTGCGTCTCACATGACAAGTGTATTCCTACCCAGCTCTTCTGCAATCTTCATCTCAAGTGCCAGTATCAGTCTGCCCTTTGCTGGCCAATTATATGAATATTTTCTCCCTTTGCTGAAGCCAGGAAATAAAATTGAAATTGAAGAGAGATAGGATATTCCAAGATTATAAGGCTTTTATTACATACAATATTGGAAACTATAATGTCTGTTAGAGAAGGTATCACAAAATACTAACTGAAAAAATGTCTAAACTTTTCCCCTATCATATTCAGTTTCTCAAACTGAATCTGTAAAAAAAACATATATCACACGTTAAGCATATATTCAAGTTTGCAGGAAAATGCAAATATTAGTACTAGATCAGTGGTTCTCAACCTGTGGGTCGGGACCCCTTTGGGGGTCAAATGACAGGGCTTTCACAGGGGTCGCCTAAGACCATCAGAAAACACATATTTCCGATGGTCTTAGGAACTGAGACACCGCTCCTGTTTCCAGGCGAGTCTAATAGGTCCTATTTCCAAGTAGGCGCCATAGACTGATTTTCGTTAAGGTGTGGGCCATTGCGCTTGTGAGAAAGGTCGAGGAAACACCTGCCTTTCAGGTGTTTACATTACAATTCGTAATAGTAGCAAAATTACAGTTATGAAGTAGCAACGAAAATAATTTTATGGTTGGGGATCACCACAGCATGAGGACCTGTATTAAAGGGTTGCGGCATTAGGAAGGTTGAGAACCACTGCCCTACAGCGATCTGCAAAACTGAAACTTGGGGCCTCTCCTGGAGACTGGAGCACTTACATGGAGCCTCTGATTTTCTTCTGCTCACTGAAGTAGTCTCATTTGAACAAGGAAGGTTAAAAGCTATTTGCTTTTGACCTGGGGCCTTGCCTGGATAGCATGGTATAACTTGCTCTGATATACTTCATCCTAGTCTTAGATTCTGATTCCCAGCTTTAGTTCCTGACTTGCCTTTTCACAGCTATCCAGACAGGTCCTAACCATTTGGCAGAGGGAGAGGGAGATATACAGTACAGAATTGGTAAAGTATTATATGGTAGAGCAGAGACCCCCAACCTTTTGGGCACTAGAGACCGGTTCCGTGGAGTCAGGTTTTTCCATGGACCAGAGGGGATGTGGTTTCACATACTGTCTGCATCCCACAGATGGGTGTCACTTGATTGTGTGGCCCTGTTTCTGGCATGCTGTGGCCCAATGCCAGTCCATGGACTGGGGGTTGGGGACCCCTGTGGTAGAGGATGCTGACCCAGGGTGAAAAAAATGTTTTTATATGTGGAATGGACTGAGGATATCATCCTTGCCTCGAGTAGCAAAATAACTCATTAAGTCCTCAAACTGTCTAATACTTGGGTCTGATAAATTTAATTTTAACTCATCTGATATTATTCAAAGATGTAGTTCTATGAAGAAGAACTGGGGATTATGTCATAATCCTCAATTCCTCTTCACAGAACTATATTTTTCAAAGTTGTCTGACAAACAGAAATGACTAGTAATAATTTGACTCTTTAACAAGGATTTATGCTTAATAATTTGTAATTTCAAATACATAAGAGATTTTTGTCTTTCTTCTTAAAGATGGATTTACCCACAAAAATGATACACTACTGTGCTGGTTATATCAAAGAACACGGAGGATGGGCTTGCTTATTTGAAATAGAGGTGTCATGGTCTTAATTAAATCCAAGTCTTAAGAATATTTTTAACACATAATATGATTCTTCCAGGGTTCTTCAAGAAAGGCTATAGTTTGGAACAAGTGGAAGCTGGATGGAAGCTGATTCGACAACAAATATATTCTGAATTGGGATGCCAGTCTTAAAAGCTCTAATTAGTCCTTTATTTTGTAGACTTTTCAGAAGGCCCTGTCTGATGTTTGTCTGAAGAATTGGATGAAAGAAGAATCTAGAATGTGGGAAATATAATGCAGCATCTAGTAGACAGTGCTGGAAGACTGACATCTAGTGCTGTAATACAAAACAGCATTTTATTGGGTAAAATAATCCATATTACATATAAATCACAGAATCACAAATAAAAGCAATGATTTTCTTTCATATTTATATATTATATAACTACCTTGTTTACTATTGTGCATTGACTTGGATTTGACTATTGCAATGTTTTGTGACTCATTTTGATGAGAGCAATAGGAAAATAAGTTATTTTATAATCTTAAAAGTGTAAATAAAAACAACCAGAACAACTTCCTTATGTGATCACAGTGGCTATTTTCTGCTGAGCTAGAAACTAGTGAAAGCAACGCTATATTAATCCTCTCACTCCTTCCAATTCAGTTCTAAGGCTTTTTATTTATATTTGGTATCCCTTGTTGTATGATGTCACAGGCATTAATCCTCAACATGGTCATTTCCTTTATCATCATCTCATGCTGTCCCACTCTACTTTTTATAACTTTATAATTTTTAAACATGATTTAAATTCTAAGCAATTTTAAAAAAATGTTTTTATTATTCCAATTCCTTTTACTTTTTTTATTCCTAGATATTGCATATACTCTAGAAAATAAAAGTGATGAGCAATGAAATCCTCTTCACCATCTTCCTCCCACTGCTGATGAGGTGTGCCCAGCCTAGCCCTATGTGAGGTAGCTGCTGACCATGCTAGGCTTTCTTATCACATCTGCTCTCTCCATTCTCCAAATAACATGCACTATAGACAGAATTGTACATGCCATGCTCATAATGTTTTGGAAAACCTCCAGGAAGCTCCTGAGACTTTTCAAATCAATGCAAGAATGGCATTCACAATTTGGAAAACAGTGGGTTGAGGGAGCAATTCTCCGTACAAAGTTGCACTGGGGCTGAAGTAGAGGCAAAAGGTGACTGACTTAGATTACTGAAACTTCCAGGTCCCTACCCTAGTGCTACTGTCACTGCCAAAGAGTGATACTATGCAGGGCAGCCAAAAAGGCAGAGATCAGAGGGAGATAGGTGGATGGGGAGAGTTAAAACACCCTATGTTCAAAAATGTGGGTGGCGCCAATCACCCAAATTTTGATCTGGTGGCCGCAAGAGCACTGCAATCGTTGTAACTTCAGAGACTGGGAGTAAGTTCCATTCATTCAATGCCACCATAACTTTGAATGATCGCTAAACAAAAGGTGGCTAAACGTACAACCTCAATTGGAATCATAATTTCCGTTACTAATAATGAGGTTGTTAAGTGAGTAATGCCCAACTTTACACCCTTTTTTCCCATGGTCATTAAATGAATGGTTAAACAAATCATGCCATCATTAAGCAAATCATGCCATCATTAAGCAAATTCAGTTTTCCCCATTAACATTGCTTGTCAGAAGCCTCCTGGAAAGCTTAAAAATGGCAATCATATGACCCCAGGATGCTGCAACTGTCATAAATACATGCTGGTTCCCAAGCACCTGTGGTGGAATGTAATCTGGAGTCCCAGGAGGGAGAGACTGGTTCCCAGAGGGCAAAGAGGCAACAGAGCTTGGAAAGCCTGGTAGGCAGGAAAAGAGCTAAGACAACCCCTAGCAGTTTACATAGTATATCTATAGTTATGTTGCTTTAGTCTGGCAAGATTCTGTCTATAGGTCAAATATTAAAAAAAACTATTCAAAATAACTCCACGTGTCGTTCTTGAGGCTTGACATCATCTTAATTTTGATCATGTGACTGTGGGGACGCTGCAACAGTCATATGTGTGAGGACTCTCTAGAAGTAATCTTTTTCAGTGCTGTCATAACTCTGAGTGGTGATAAGTCAAGAATTACCTGTAGTCTGCACTCACGTACAGTGACAGAACTGTAAGTCCATCTGAGACCTTGAACTTTCTTAGGTTTTTTCTGCCAAACTAATTTTGACCAATCTTTCAAGTGGTTTTATTATATCCAGTTATATCCAGTATTATTATTTATTTAAGTGTATGAGGAATAAATGACATACACTAAATAAATAATAATACTAATAACTTGGATATAAGAAAACTACTTGAAAGATATTTCAGATCGGTGAAAGTCAGTTTAGGGTTATATATCTAGTTCCATTGCTTTATTTAAATCTCCAAGATTCCTTCTCCCCAGAATGGGCACCAAGATGCACTTTAAAACACAGCTATGTTTTGTTGGATATACAAGAACTTGACCTCTCCTTTAGTCTTTGCATATCTGATACTTTTTGTATATGCTTTCCTTATATCCAGTTCCACTGCCTGATAAATCTTTGCCACCTGGAAATCTCCGGGATTACTTGTACCACAAGTAGACATGGGTGAGAAGCATTTTAAGAAGCCTGTTATTGTGGATGTTTGACAGCAGGTTGCTAAAATTAACTGTAGATTCACATTTGTGCTTGTCACAGCTAAGAAACAGGCTTCTTAGTCACTATTTATATTCTCTACTGCAGACCTCAGAACTCTGGTTAATGGAAATCAAGGCTTAAGTTGCAACTATGCATAGAATTCAAATAATATTTAAGTGGGTTTACAGTAAATGAAATAAGCACAAAGTGAGGAGTTTTTGCTGTGGAGAGGTCTTGCTGAACTATATTTTCCAGCTCTACCAAATAGCATGATCAGTGATGAAGGATATCAGTTTGACAACATCTGAAGACCAGGTCTTATCAGGTCTTGGATTTCTAAAAAATATCTTAATATTGTACACTATGTTAGTTTGTTAATATTGTATGCTATAAAATGTATTAAAAAAAAATTCAATGAAAAAAAAAGAAATTGAAAGCTGCCTTGAGTCTCCAGAGAAGGGCGGCATATAAATTGGAATAAAAAAAAATTGCTTTGTCACCCAAAGGACACTATTTCATCAGTAGTAATTATTATCAGTGATAATAAACAGACAAATTGTTTCCTATTGGCCTCTTTTTCCAAATGACTTTGATTTTTCCAAATATTGGGGTCATTCTTTATGGCTCTTGCTTTCACATAATGTACAACATATTTAAGGTTTAGTTTCATTATTAGTGCTTACAATGAGCAAGCTACTACTAAACTCTTGTAGTGGTCCAGGTTAATAATTTTCTCCATCACCACAATTGAAAAAAATTCATTTTTGTTTGCTTAGTATTTCTGACGGCTCAGTTTTCAAACCCATATTACTACTGGAAAAACAAGGGTTTGATGATATCTATCTGTTATCAGTGTGATATCGCTGTACTTTAATGTTTTATTAAGATCTGCCACAGCTTTTCCCCCAAACAGATGTTTCTTTATTTTATGGCTACATCATTCTTGAGAATCTTTGAGTTAAGACAACAGAATCTGTACCACTGCAAAATCACCTTCATATAATTGTATTATATATGCTTTGGCTGTTGACATTTTTTTAAATACTGAGTAGTAGACAGGCTTTTGAGAGGTCCTTGGTGCTCTCTGAGCTTGGTTGTTTTCTTGCAGATGTTTCATTACCAAAACTAGGTAACATCATAAGTACTAGCACTGATGATGTTACCTAGTTTAGGTAATAAAACATCTGCAAGAAAACAATTAAGCTCAGAGAGCACCAAGGTTCCCTCATTTCAACCCTGAGCTATAAATATTCCCCTTTATTGAGAGAGGCTTTTGCATCTCAGAAGTTGTGGGTGATCTATCACTGGAGGATGTCAGAAAAAGACTGGACAATCATTTATCTGAAATGGTATAGAGTTTCCTGCTTGAGCAGGGGTTGGATTAGAAGACCTTCCAACTCTATTATTCTATGTTCTATCTCTTCTTTCACATTAAAAAGAAATTCAGAGCTAAATAGCTTTTCCAGCAATTTTTATTCAAATTTCTCTTGCTTTTAATCCAGCACTTTCTATTACATAGTCTTCACATACATTAAATAAATACAGTGTTGGTGCATTCTTTTCACATTTTGAACCTGCTAGTTCCTCTGTTCTATTCTAACTATTGCTTCCTGGACATCATAAAATTTCTTCAATAAGCAGTTGAGGTAGCTATCTATAATTTGCTGTGATCCACGGACTTAAAAGCTTTGTTAATCAATAAAGTAAAAAATAGATTTCTCTTTAATATTCCTTTGTCTTTCACATTATCCATAAGTACTTAACAATGTAATTTCAGTTATGGCAGTCAGTTCTGAATGCTCCTTGTAAAAATACATACGTACACTGGATTCATACATCACACTAAGTCATAATGTGAATTGATGTTTTGGCTTAGTATATTCCTTGAAACTAGTCATAAAGATTTGTGAATTAGTATTATATAAACTGTTTGTGATTGAATATTATTTGTGAAATAAGCTGTTATAATTTGTTTTATAAACTACATTTAAAACTATGTATGACATATGAACATATATATATATAAAGTTTTCTATACAGTATTTCTCCACATGGTTCTATCAGATACCATGAGGACTCAACCACTTTTAAATCAAGCTCTTGTGTTTTAAATGAAAGCTGCAAGCCTATACCTATAAAGAACTCCCTAACCATCAAACAAACAAACAAACAGCCTAAGTAAAGTGAAAAAGTATCACATGGGATAGCTGAGAATGATGCCTGTCCTTTGCCAGTAATGTAACCAGAATTATCACGCACGCCTCCCTTCATTCACCTTTATAATGGCCAGGCATCTATTTATTAAGTAGCTCATTTTTTGTCTGCCTCTTTACAGTGCCAAACTAGCACTTATATGTGATCAATAGTGATTAATAATTTGGCATTCCTAATTTGGTTGTGCACTCCTTTCTCCTTTTCATGCCGTTTTACTTTACTACCCTTCCCACTAATTTTCCTGTTGAGTTAAAGCCCTCTGAATAGAGCATCCTTTCTCTTTTTTACTGAAGCTAGAAACCATTTATTATGTAAACAGCTCCAAAAGACTTTTGAGTGCCTTTGAGTGTGGGGAGGGTGACAAGAGAAAGCAGTTCTGTTTTAAGTAAGCTTTGTTGTTAATATTTCTCCAGCAAGTATCTAAAATGGAAGGAGTAGAAATAGGCAAGGCCTACTACAAAAAAGAATGTGAAATTACAAATCTGCATTAGTTGTGATAATTCTAATGGTGGCTTGTGCCATTTCAACTGGAGTGATGGTATAATGGGTACATACATTATCCAAATGCATTTTCAGTGTTGAATTATAACCATGAAAGACATTTTGTATGTTAAGATTCATGCACATAACTAAGTGCTGCTAAGTGCAATGATGTTTACCCTCCTCTTTATGATCAATACAAACTTTAGGGGTAGAACATTATAGTATAAACTGCCATTCACGCTGATTATGTGATACAAAAATATAGACACTGACAGTGATTTAAAAAATAACAACTATATTCAATCTGCATATTTACACACATAAGGCTTATATCACACCCCAATTTTTCAGAGATGTTCTTCCAATGGAACAAAAATTCATTATGTGTCTATGAACTAACATTAAGTATGACCCTCCTCGTCATGCTTATGCCCTGTCCATCTGGTTATTCTCTGCATGTTGCATTCTGAAATATTCCACATTTTGTAGTCAATAAAGAGCCATGAATTTGTTTGATACTTAAGATTAAAATTGAAAACCTTTAAGAGAATGGTTCTTAGTCTTAAGAGCCATGAAATTACAGGAAATGGCTGTGAAATTTTTAAAGGATGTTTACTATTCCAGCCTTTCACTTCTTCAGCTAAATGGGAAATTAACAGTAGTAATGGGAAACAGAAGGTCTGTGGGTGGATTGAGATAGAAGCCAACGCCTGTAAGAAAAATATTTCAGGATTTTGTGGAGAAGTAATTATTTTTACTGGTTTTTTTTCAAACAATAGCTATCTATTTCACCCTATGAACTTATATCTTGCATTCCACTATGAGCTATCTTCATCACTTGTTTAAATAGCTGAATTTACATCTTGCTGTAATGAATGTTTAACTGTTCCAATATTAACTATTCTATTCTTGGAATTATTCATAATGAAAATTAATGTCATAGATTGCTACAATAGTCAGTTAAACATTGTGATTCCAAGATTGCAGTAATAAAATCCAGAAGTTTAAATAATTTGGTAGGCAAAATAGAAAAATTACACACAAACACACACCCATTTTCTTTCTCTATTTTTTTCTCTCTCCAAATGCTGGTGGTGGCAGAGTGGCAGTGGTGGTGGTTGGAGAAAATCCAATCCCTTTTACATTTATAGACTTTATATGGCTTAACCCATGAATGTGATCTAATTGTATAACTACTCTGTCCAGGACATCATTGCCACATTTATAAAAAGTCGAATACATATGAATTATGGTTTCCATGATTGGACTCCTTGGGGAGTATAGCAACCTTGGAATCAGAATCATATAGGTAGTAATATTTAAGGGAGTACAATATTGACCAAGATCCAAAAGACATATACATCTTTCTTTGTGTGTTCAAAATGATTTTGCATTTTTGTACCGTATATTCCGGCATATAAGACGACTGGGCGTATAAGACGACCCCCAACTTTTCCAGTTAAAATAAAGAGTTT
>JANHFM010007152.1:278765-291257 GCA_032468115.1 Grayia smithii
AAATGCTCAACCTCCGGGTGAAAACCATCAAATCAATATGGGGGGGGGGGGAGGGGGCAGGTCCACTGGCAAAACCAGGGCCTTTGGAAAGAGTATCCAAGTGAGGGCCAATCTTGACTCCATGGGGATGATGTTCCACAGGGAAGGAACCACCAAGGAGAAGGTTCCACCTAGTGGAAATAAAGTCATTGTGGGGCTAAATCATTCTGGATGGTTCTGGTGGATTCTGTCTGTTCTGGCGATTCTGATTTCAGAGCTGGTAGTTGGGTATTCCTGAGCTTGGACAGAAGGTCTGGGGGCACCTCTACCTGCTTTGAAGGAGGCTTTTTTCCTTCTTGGCATGGAAGAGGAAGGATATGGGAGGTGGCCATTATCTCTGAGGGGGTTTAGAACATCCACCATGGGATAGCAGGGAGTGGCTGGCAAAGCTTGGGGGATGGTGGGGTATGAGGGAAGAGGTGGGGCGGGTGGTTCAGAAGGGACCCCTCACTTCAGCCATTGTTTCCTTGAGCTTCTCATTTTGCTGCTTCAGACACTCATTACTCTCCAGCAAGTTGGAGATGGTTGGATTCTTTTTCTCCACTTGCTGTGGGGCCTCTTTAAAATGACAAGCCCTTACCACCGATAGTAAATTTCCCACACCTGTTTGTTAAACTCATTCTTTACATTTTTATTTTCTTCAAACAAATTACAATAGAAACTTAAAAAACAAATTACAAAGAGAAAACTAGACAAAATCAGATTTAAATGCCCTAATTTTCGGAGTATAAGATGTACTCCCCCCCCCCAAAAGCGGATGTACATCTGGTCGTGTCTTATACACCGAATGTGTATGGCCAAATCAATCACCCACCCACTGGCTCCCACCCTTTGGCCTCTGCCTCCCAGCAATTATTTTTTGGAGTATAAGACATTCCGGACTATAAGACGCACCTGCCTTTTTTGGGAAGGAAAACAAGAAAAAAAAATCTGCCTCCCAGCAATTTGCTTCATTGCAGCAAACAACAAACAGCCTCCTTTAGCTTCATTTTCATTTTCAGCACAGCCTGATTAGCACAAGGAACAAAAAATCTGCTTCCCAGCAATTTGCCTCCTTGCAGCAAACAGTGGAGGATGGAGGCTCACCGGCTGAGCCTTGAGAGGGACTGTAACCAAGGCGCGCCAGTACTTCCAGAAGCATTACATTAGACGGGCACTATTAGATGTTTGGGTTAAAATCAAACAACATAATTATATGGAAATTCCGAATTGGCTATTGACATTGGAGATGTCCATACATCCAAATTTTATTAAATTAGGAAGAGTAATTATGTATAAGGTATACTAAATGAAAGAAGAGAATTGAAACCTAGGAAAAACTTAATATGAGGGAAGGAACAGAATTTGAATGGTGGGCATACCTCCAAGTCCAATCACGATACATGAAAGATAAAAATGAATGGGGCAGGTGTTTTCCTTCCCAAAGAACAGCAGGCCACCCTATTTGCACGCCGTGGACATGCATCCTTCAGCAGGAAGGCTAATAATCTGACCTTCATTTATTGCACGCCAACCAGTCGATCAAAAGCAGATCAACCTGATCAATAGATACAAAGTAAATTGCCACTGTAATTTTTATGTGTTAAATAACCAATAAATATATCAATATATGAATTAGAGACAGCCTCTCGATATATAAGTGAAAATATAGTAAACTAGAGTATCCCAGGTCAACCATTGGGTAATCACACCGATGTGTGTAATGGCCACAGGAACCCTGTTGTGCAAAATAATAATAAGCTGCTTCCCTTCCCACTGGGCAATGTGGAAACGGTATCTTTGATAGTCCTCTGGGGCCCTTCATGGGTTGTGTTGCTCTGCAAAGTGAGAAAATGGAAGAAGTCAGTGCCCTGGTTTGTATGGGTAGGGCTCCCTCTCCCCCCCCCCCACAGCAACCCCCAGGAGGCATGGGAGAAGCAGCCAAATTGGAGAAGGGCTTGCAATTTTCACCCACAGAGATAACTTCTCCCTGCAGAGAGGAATTCTTGGGGAGGGCTCCTCACTTCCTCCCCTTAGAGTTCTTTTCCTGTTATCCCTCCAGCTCATTATCAATCAAGGAGCTTTTTCCTGGACAGCCCCCCCTCCTATTTCTCCATCCCCCAATCTCTCTCCCTGCCCTCCAGTCCTCTTTGGAGAGACAGCCCTCATTTTCCCAGGGGGGCCAACACTTCCTTCCATTCTCACGTTCTTCCCTCAAGAGCTGGTGGGCCAGAAGTTCCCTGAAGAGCAGCTGATCAGAAGGTCCCAGGCAGGAGAGGCTGAGCCCCAAAGGAACCTCCACAGAGCCCACCATCTCTCCAGGCCAGGGCTACCTTGGAAAGATTTCAGAAGGTGGATTCCTCACCCCCAACAAGCCTGATGGTCTGCCAGGTATTTTCCAAGCTCAGAGTTTAGTCTCTTAAATTGATTTCAGCAACAGTCAGGCTCACCTCCAGTTATTTTAGGATGAAACATCACCTACGACTGAATCCCGTCTTCTGAGGAGAAGGAAGCAGTTCTAGACAACCATGATAAGGTTGTCTCTTCCTGGTGGCCTTTTTTCCTGCATCTCCACCTCCAGCCTGACAGATGGTAAAAAGAGAAGACAGCCAGTTTATTTCTGGGGGCAGCAGCTCCTGTCTGGGCTAGAGAGGGTTTATGCTAAAGATCTCAAAGGGCCCAGACAGAACAACTACCTGGATTTTAATTCAACCTCTTGAGAAAAATATATTTGTCCTTCCTCTGTTTATTCCAAGGGCAAAATTGTTGGCTGTCAAGAGTTGCTAACCAGGGGGGAAATGAAATGGAAGATTCCTGGAAGTTCTTGAGAAATGATCAAGTTGAAACTATCCATGTTCTCATTACAGCTCCTATTAAGACACCACAGTCCTGTTTTCCCATCGTCTTTCAAAGATGTCCAGCAGGCTCTTCCCAGTTGTACTCAACAGTACTTACTTGCACTAAAGCATCATTTAAGCAACGATCTGGAAGGATGTTGCCATTTCCTTCTTCTTTGTGGCCTGCTTGTCAGTCAATGGGCTGAAGATGGTATGTCAGCATCCTGTGTCAATTGCTAGGAGGGATGGGCAGAGGAGGAAGCAAGGGACCAAATGGGCGATAAACATGGATTAGCTTTGTGCTGGGAAATAGGCAGGAGGGAATGATAGTTGAGGAAGACCAGGGATGCTTTGAACCAGACTGTGCCAGCCTTCAAGGACACTGAGAAGACTGAGATTTATTTATTTTTTATTTATTTTATTTCTATTTATATCCTGCCCTTCTCCAGAGGGCGGCTTACAATTTCGAGCACAACTAAGCACAACTGAGATGCTTGAGAATGGAATGTCGATTGCTCCAAACTGCAGGTTCTCAAAACATCTGGACATCTGCCCATTGGCTGGAGACAGACTGGTCAAGAGGGGAGGGCAGGGGTGAAATCTGAATTTTTTACTACCGGTTCTGTGGGCGTGGCTTGGTGGGCATGGTATGGCTTGGTGGGCACGGCAGGGGAAGGATATTGCAAAATCTCCACTTCCTCCCTCTCCTGGGGGAAGGATATTGCAAAGTCTCCATTCCCACCCCACTCTGGGGCCAGCCAGAGGTGCTATTTCCCAGTTCTCCAAACTGCTCAAAATTTCAGCTACCGGTTCTCCAGAACCTGTCAGAACCTGCTGGATTTCACCCCTGCTTTAAAGATTCTATTCATGTAGCATTACAATAAAATAGAATTAGCACATCTAGTCATGTTTCCTATCTGATTTACCTGCAAGGATTGACATGGGATGCCTATATAACACTGCTGTTCTATGACCTACACTGGCTTCCATTAGGCTTTGGGGCATGATTCAAAGTGCTGATTATTATCTATAAAGCAGTACATGCCATAGAGACTGGATATTTGCTGAGCCTCCATATTCCCATTGTATCTGCTTTAATAGAAAGGGAATGCTGTAGTCTAGCAATGGCGAACCTTTTTCGGTTTGCATGCCATCCAGCCCTGACTTGCGCGTGCAACTGTGCGTGCACAGAGCTGTCATGCCCTCCTGAGGCACACATGTGACCATGTCATCTGCGCATGTGCAGAGCTGTTGTGCGCGTGCCCCTGCTGAATTGTGTGTGCAACTGCGCCACTGCGCATGCGCATGCTGTACTGAGGTTTGCATAACATATTTAGGGCCATGTTCTAGAAATGAGAGGATGCATAACTAAAAGTGATCTGATTTGAGCTGATAATGGCATATTCTAAGAAACAGAGTCATAAAGCCTCAATTTGTACGTTAACTTTGCTCTCAAAACAGAAAATCAAACATTTTTTCCTAAGCTGTTTTGGGGGCTGACAAAAGCAAGATAGTTAATTGGCAAATATACTGAAATAATTGTTGAAAAGCCCAATGTATCAAAAAAGACACCAAAACAATGAATACTGGCCACGTTTAACAGTACTTTAATAGGTTATGCAAATCCAGTCTGTGTGGTTAAGTAAAGTTTCAATATATCACACACTCCAAGATATTGGATTAACTGAATTAAGTCAACCATTGTTAAGCCAGCACCATGCAAGACAAACAATGGTTTGCCAAGAATGGCTCTATTCAAATTGTTCATCAGGTGCAACACTCTTCAGGAATACATTTATTCTTTTCAGCTTCTGTCAGCTCCCTAAAATCATGTCTGAATTTGGTTCTTGGCCTATGAGATAAATTTACCCCCACCTCCAGCAAGTACCCTGCGTCTTCCAATGAATTATGTTGCAATGTAAATGTAAGCAAAACTCATACCAAAAAAGGTATGCCTGTCAAACCTCTGCAGGTTACTATGGCAATAAGTGCAACAGGTTTTTTTTTTGCTAAGGATTATAAAGTATAACCGTGATTTAAGAATATCATGGGAAAACTCAATTTTTGCAGTAAAAATATTGAAGTAATTTTAAAATGATGTTATAAATACATGTATTTGTTGCCATATGGGATATTGGGTTTTTGTTTTTAGCAAAGAGATGGTCTTTTGTAACAGATAATATTTCCTCAATGAGCACAAGTGACTGGAAGGCATTTTTTCCAATGGTTTTGAATGATAAATATTAGCTATGAAACATATCCTGCCAGCATGAGCAGTGAGAATACCATAAATAGTGAGAATGAATGTTTTACAAACTATCAAAAAATAAAACATTGTTTAGTACTATTTTTGTATTCTTAAATCAGTGTGCTAAAATAAATTGACCTTGGATACTATGTATGGTTGTAGTGGAAACAAATATTATTCCATACACATTTTGTAAGTAGTTCTATAAAAATATACATTTAAATATTTATAGTTTCGTGTGAACTGCTAAGCATAGTGTTATAAAGAAAAATGCTATATGCTTTCTTTTGCTCAATGTTTCAGTTTCAGTTAAAAAAAAAAAATCAAAAGAGAAGGATGAAAAGAGATAGGTCAGTACTAGTAATCCTTGTTTAATGGGACCAGAAATTCATTTATTAACCTAAGTGGTCACTAAAAGAAAAATCACATCACTGTGACTGTGCATACAATCCAGGGGTGGGTTCTATTTACCTTTACTACTGCTTCTACAGGTGCATGCGCTTTGCGCGTGATCGGAGCACGCGGAGCATGCGTTAGGTGCGCATGCGCAGAGGGCTTTGGTTAAAAACCTCCCAAAAAGCGTTCTGCGCATGTGCACGAGAGTGCTTTGTGCGCTCTGCACAGACACCGGTAAGTACGGGCGTGTGGATGGAGCCAGCTCCCGGTTGTGTAGAACCGGTTTGGTGATGTCACAGGGTCACCGCTACCTATTCGTGTAAACCGGCCTGAACCAGGAGCAACCCACTACTGATACAATCTTACTTCAATTTTGCTTTGCTTTGCTTTGCTTTAGAGACCTGCAAAGTTTGTAAATGTGGGCATTGGTCACGTTCATAAGGTTACTGTTACTTTTTCATCACCTTCATAACTGCATAGAGTTTCTGTCTGAGGTAGTTGCTAAGCAAGGTTACTAGCATTTGCAGCTCAAGGCTTTGTTTTGAAGTGTCCCCAAGCATTCGGAAAGAAACAGAAACTCAGGCTGGGGAGCAGGGATTCTGAGAAGATATGTTAGGAATTGCATTCTAAAAGATCATGGCAAGGTGGTAGGGACAAGGGGGTTCTTTAGAGTGGGCATTTTAGCTTATTTGTTTGCCTTGTCATGTTCTTAGCTCTCAGAATCTGGATTTTGCCTCAGTCTTAACTGGTAGAGTATCTTTCTATGTTAGTGTAGGAACAAGAGAAAAGGGGTCTTGTGTTGAAAAAAGAGAGAAAGCTCACTGCAGAGCAGTTTAAAATGCATACACATAGGCATCTGAAGGAGATTGCTGTTTAGAAGTTACTATTATCCATCAAACAGCTCCATCTAGAGATCTGTTAGCAAGTTTAAAAATAAAACCCATAACCCTAAGAGCATAATCAATCCAGTACATACAATGCATTTCTTTTCATTAACTGTATATGGCAATAAATTGCTAAATATTTTTGGGTGCCAGGTGCTGTAATAAAACCTAGAATAATGCCTTTATGCATAGCTTCATATATGCTTCATATGTATTGACAGTATTCAATCACAAAAACTGCATTATCAGTGCCACATAGAAACATAGAAAACTAATGACAGAAAAAACCCAATGATCCATTGTGTCTGCCCTTTGAGGTTTGTCTATTTATCTACCTATTATTTTCAATTATTAATTTGTATTAATATTTTATTAGTATAATGGTTTGTCGCAGTTAGCCAGATGTTCAGGCTGGATTTGGATATTTTTATCCACCTTCCCAAAGACATGAGATAGGCAAATGTCAATGTTTTGTGGTTTTAGAGGTATGGCAGCAGGATGTGTAAGCTGTTCTGAGTAATGCAACCTTTTCCAATTTACTGATGGTGAAATTGTTGGATTCAAAAATGTCATCCTGTTATTCTCATAGAACATCAAATAAGTGTTTATTTCTTTACTCTAATAGCCCTTGCCTAAACCTTGTCTGAGGCTGATGAAAAAAGGTAAAACCTCTTTGAAATTGGGATTGACTTCTCATGGCCAATGGACATGTCCACGCTATTTTCTTATTAGCAGCATAAGACTGATTTGTCACTGGTTTTTCTCAGATTTTTTTCATACCCCTGTCTGGGTTTTCTTAGTAGTCCCCCATCCAAGAACTAACCATATCTGTTATATTTCTAAAACTAGGAGCTGCCTCCCTGCTATGACAACTGAAGCTGATGTTACAGTCCAAATATCATTACAGTATTAAGTCATGTTTGCAATGACAGCAAAAAATGGTAAGAAGTGAAGGGCATGTTTGACAGCATTTGAATTCTGTATCATTTGAATTGTTTTCAAGTCTTCATTGACAGAAATGCACAAATCTGACTAAGCACAGGAACCAGCTTACATCTGAAGTCGCAGTAATAGCAGTGAAGTGCTCATGTTTTTCTACTTGTCAGAGAGGTGTTATATAGTGGCATTGTGTCTGCCAGCTCCTTTTAGAGAGCAAGAAGAGTGGCTGTCTAGTTGTGGTAATTTTAGTCTATAAATCTCAAACATGGCTTGACCTTCAGGATCATATTTTCTTTGTAGAAATAATACATCCAGTATTCCCCAACAAATCCTCCCACTGCTGACAGTTTAAGAGGATGGGAATAGTGATGGTTTTTTTCCTCCTTCCTCTGTGGTTTCCAAATTCTACAGTAGAAGAGCGTCCCCAAAAAGTCAGATCAGCACACACAAATCCATTGGTCTCCTAGAAACTAGGTAAAAGCTTTTTCAGAGCCCTTGAGGAATGATGAGCGGTACTATCCACGTTATTGCAATGTAGTGCTTGTCTGTTCTTTATTATTGCTTTAGTATTAATAGTTTATTCTGCTAAACGCTTGGGAATCCATGCAGATTATGGTGGTATATAAAAAACAAATATTAATATTCTAGTCCTTTTTGGAAGGTTCACAGTGAGATTGGACAAAGTTGACTAGAAACAATTACACTGTTGTGTAACATACCTGAAGAATATCAGACTGGTAAAAATATAATTATTCTGATTTCTAATCCTAGTTGTACATTCCTAGAAAAATCAGTATCTTAAAACCAGGTCACCAAATATATGTTAACATGAGTTATTATATATCAGTGATCCTAGCATAGCTATACCATTTCTCCAATGTTGTAATTGCTTCTCATCAGTCTCATATAATAGTTTGTTTGTTTATTTATTTATTTATTTGGTTTTATATGCCGCCCTTCTCCCGAGGGACTCGGGCCGGCTCGCAACCAGGTAAAAATACATGAATAAAATTTAAATAAATTAATAATTAAAACAATATTAAAACCCCAAAATAATAATAGTTGCTTTGATTTATTATTTTGGTTCTCAGTACTTAATGCTCCGATTCCTTTCTTTCAGGAACTAGCTTCCATTCTGCCCTCATCCATTTCCTCTTGGCAAATGGCCAGATCTAAAATTTGGCTTTTAAAATACTTACATTTGACAAGCATGGTTTACAATAAAATTTTACAGCATATTTTCTCCTTTCAGTAAAAGAAAAATGTTTTATTTTGGGGCTATGATAGATAATCATGCCCTCTCTAGATTATTATCAAATGTAAAGGGGTCAAGAAGGGTGTGTTCCCCACTAACCTATTTCAAACTTCTGCATTCCCCCCCCCCCTTGACTCAATTTGAATTAGGCTGGATTCCTTCTTGTTGCATTGGGAGGCTTTGGTTTACATTTATATAAATGTAAGTTAGGGTATAGAGTTAACATAGTCTTCAAACAACCAAAGGAATGTCTGTATATACATGGAGTACACTGAAACCCAATTGATTCTATTATTGGTTCAAGGAGGTAGAAGAGTTCAGGTAGCGAAAGGATTAACCATAGATTACACAATGCTCACATTCGGGGTCCAAGTTAAGCTAAAGAAGAAAATGAACCAGTTTCCACAGTATGATTTGGAGCATATGTCTAATACTGTATTTACACAGAGAACAATTCAAATTGCTTTGAAGTCCTGAACTATGGATAGGGTATCAGAGCAACTATGGAATGAAATCAAGTTGTTAATAATGGATATAAAAAAGACTAACAAAGATAATGAGAAAGAAGCAAACTTGAAGACAGAACAAATGGTGGAAACTGCCCAGAAGAGAAGCCAAACCTAGAAAAGAGCAATATTATAATGACATCAATAAAAAACATCAAATATGGAAAAACAAAGGAAGTCTTCCAAAAGATCTCTGAACTCAGAAATCTCAGATCAGTTTGTTAAAGGATGCTAATGGACAGATTAACTGATGCAAAGAAGATCAAACAAGGATGAAAGGAGTATGCTTAAAGTCTGACAGAAAAGATGTCAACATCTAAGAGTCTTGGGAGATATTCCCAACTTTCAAGAAACACTATTACTAGAATATGAAGTTGGATCAGCACTTCAATCATTACCAAAGTGGAAAGCTACAGGAATTGACAATTCCCCTTGAAAATATAGAAAGCAACAGAAGAATTGATAAAGGTTCTAACCAAATTATGCCAGCAGATCTGGAGAACATCTCAATGGCCCATCAATCTACATTCCAATACAAAAAAGACACTTACAGCATGCAGACTATTATACAACACACTTAATTTCAAATGACAGCAAAACAATACTTAGGATCATCCAACCCAAATTAAAGCCCACATGAAAAGGGAAAAGACAGATGTTCAAACTACTGTAGCTTTAGAAAAGGTCAAGCAAGCAATATAAGACATTATTGCTGATGCATGCTGGATAATTGAGAAATTAATTACCACTAAAGAATACCAAAAAGAAGTCAGCATGTGCTTTGATGGTTATAGAAAGGACATTGACTTACCTGAATGTCCGTTCTGTGGGGCGCGGGGGGGCCACCAGTCAGGAAAGGGTTACTTGATCCATTGTAGCAAGATGACCGAGTCTGCCTATAAAAACTCCTCCCTCACAGTTGCCTCCCAGCTCTGAGACGAGGAACAGTGGAGATGGCAGACCGTCAGGTTGATCTGAAAAGAGAAACACCACAAGAGGAAAACCGGCCAATTCCGCTCGCCTGGGCTCCGAGCAGCTAGGGAGGGGCTGACTGGTGGCCCCCCCGCGCCCCACAGAACGGACATTCAGGTAAGTCAATGTCCTTTCTATGGAGCTAGGGGGGCCACCAGTCAGGAAAGGGACATGCCCAAGCATACCTCAATGAGAGGGAGCTGCTGGAGTCCCAGGCGCCCCACCCTGCACCACCTGCTGAAGAACCCTGCAACTGAAAGCCGCATCCGTCGACGCATAGGCGTCGATTTTATAATGGCGGATGAAGGGAGTGGGCGAGGACCACGTAGCTGCCTTGCAGACTTCCAGGAGCGAAGCCTGGCATGCCCAGGCCGCCGAAGTGGCGGCACTTCGGGTGGAGTGAGCTGTAAGGGCCTGGGGAACCGGAAGGGCGTGAGTCCCGTAAGCCAGGGAGATGGCGGCCCGGATCCAACGACCCAGGGTAGGAGAGGAGACTTTGGTCCCCAACGAAGAAGGTTGGAACGCCTCTGTCCTCCGGAAGGAAGACGTGCATGCAATATAGATCTTGAGAGCTCAACGGACGTCAAGGGTATGCCAAGAATGTTCCAAGTGGTGAACGGGATGGGAACAGAAGGTAGGGAGAACGAGCTCCTCCATCCTATGGAAAAGGGAATTAACTTTGGGAATGAAGGAAGGGTCCAAGCGTAAAACCACTTTATCGTGGTGAAATACACAGAGGTTGTGTCTGGTGGATAGGGTGGCCAGCTCGGATATCCTCCGAGCCGAAGTAATCGCCACCAGGAAAATGACCTTAAAGGAGAGGTAACGAAGGCCGACAGAACGAAGGGGTTCGAAGGGAGCCCTGGTCAGGGCGGACAAAACCCGGGGAAGATCCCACGTGGGGAACCGGTGAACTATGGGGGGACGGAGATTAGAAGCCCCCTTCAGGAACTCCTGTACTAAGGGGAGACGTGACAAAGGTTCCTTAGAGCCCCAGGATAGGACCGAAGAGAGGGCGGCTACCTGTCGGCGGAGAGTGTTAGGGGACAAACCTTTGGCGAACTCAATGGTGAGGAACTCCACCACCTCAATGGCCGAGGCCTTCATGGGGTCCAAGGACCGGGAATGAGCCCAGCGGGCAAAGGTGACCACATCGAGTCATAGGTTCAGTTGGTGGAAGGCCGACGAGCCGCTTGTAGGATGTCAATAGCCGCTGGTGAGAGCCGTAGGCCCTTCAGACGTCGCCGCACATTCTCCAGGCGGTTAGCTGGAGCCAGCTGACGTCCGGATGGAGAACTGAGCCCTGCATCAGAGAATCTGTGTCCGGGGGTAGGCGGAGTGGGGGAGCGACCGATAGAGCTGTTAGGTCGGCAAACCACGGCCAGCGGGGCCAGTGGGGGGCCACCAAGATCAGCTCCGCCCGCTCGCGAAGGAGCTTCCTGACCACCCTGGCGATGAGCGGAAACGGTGGGAAGGCATAATTCAAGCCTCGAGGCCATGGGCTGAGCAGGGCGTCCACTCGTTCCGCACCGTTGGAGGGGAACCTGGAGTAGAACCGAGGAGTCTGACGGTTCCCTGGCGTCGCAAAGAGGTCGATGACTGGCAGTCCGAATCTCTGGACAATCCGATGAAACTGAGCCGGGTGTAATTGCCATTCCCCGGGGTCCACCTGGGAGCGACTCAGCCAGTCCGCCGTCTTGTTGGCCGTGCCCGAAATGTGGAAAGCTCGAATGGAAAGGAGGTGCCTCTCCGCCCAGAGACCCAAGGCTTCCGCTTCCCTCATGAGGTGACAAGAATGCGTCCCCCCCAGGCGTTTTACATGGGCCTTGGCCGCCACGTTGTCCGTGAGGAAGAGGACGAGGACGTGAAGACCCTGTACCCTGCCGGTGAACGCTTTGAGGGCCAAGTGAATGGCCCGTAGCTCCAGCCAGTTGATCTGGTGTTGAAGGTCCGAAGAGGACCAACGGCCCTGGGCGATCTCCGTGCCCATGTGTGCTCCCCAGCCGTGTAGGCTGGCGTCTGTTGTGAGAACTACTCTGGGGGCATCCCTGAATAGGAGGCCCTGAGTAAGTGCCGGGGACAGCCACCACCGGAGGGAAAGACGGACTTTGGGAGGGATTAGAATTTGACGGGCAGGAGGAAGAGCATGCTTCCGTTGATACGGGAGAAGGAGCCACTGCAGGGACCAGCAGTGGAGTCGTGCCCATGGCACAATGCCTATGCACAACACCATCTTCCCCAGGAGTTGGGACAAGAGCCGGCCAGAGGCTGACCTCCCCGATAATACCATCCTGACCAGAGACCGCAGATTGGACAGGCGTTGGACCGTATCTATCACTGCCCCGAGGTGCCGGATATGCGTTGTCGGTACCAGATGGCTCTTCTTCCGATTTATGGAGAATCCATGGGCCTGCAGGACTTGGAGGGTAGTCTCCAA
>JANHFM010007152.1:326878-342240 GCA_032468115.1 Grayia smithii
CACCAGCCAGGAGGGACACGGGTCCAGTAAACACGTGGTGGCACTCAGTCTACTCATAATCCTGTCCACATCATCCAAAGAAATAGGGTCAAACTCAATCCAGATGTCATCACCAAGACCTGCTTCCGTCATCTCACTGGACTCTGCCCAGTTGGAGTCCAAACCTCTCCGGATCCGAGTGATTTTATCCTGCAGAAACTGTGCAAAATCCTCAGTTCTGCCCTGCAAGGGGTCCTCCCTCGGTCTCTGATTGAGGAGCGGGTCACTCTAAACAGGACCACTGAGGTGTTTCCTGTGGATGCAATGAGAGTGGCGAAATAATTCTGTTTCGCCACTCTCAGTGCCACTATATAAGTCCCAATATGGGCTCTTAGAAGTGTTTGGTCAGATTCGGTCTGTGTGGTCCTCCAACAGCTCTCTAGGCATCTCTTCTGATGCTTCATCTCCCGGAGCTCCTCGGTGAACCAAGGGGCCAACCGGGATCTACGTTGGGTCAGAGGCCGCAAAGGCACGACTCGATCCAAGGCCCCGGCTGCCACCTGTTCCCAGGCAGCTGTTAGGGCCTCAACCGAGTCGTGGGTGAGGGAGGGAGGAAATGTCCCAAGCTCCGTCTGAAACCTCTCCGGGTCCATCAGGTGCCTGGGGCGGAACCAACTCAATGGTTCCACCTCCCAGCGGCGGGGGGGAGCAGAAGGGAAGTCCAACCTAAGCAGGGAATGATCGGACCATGACAGGGGAGAATAGATAAATCCCCCCTACCACAATCATTAATCCACTGCCCAGAGACAAAAACAAGGTCGAGAGTGTGTCCTCATGAGTCGGGTCCTGTACAGTTTGGGTCAGGTCCATGGCCGTCATGGAGGCCATAAACTCCCATGCTAGCTCCGATGTCTCACCTATAGTGGGCAGGTTGAAGTCTCCCAAGACCATAAGCCTAGGGAGCTCAACCATCACTTCGGCAATGAAATTGAGCAGCGCAGGCAGGGCTGATGATACGCAGCTGGGAGACGGGTACATGATCAACAAGCCCGACTGAACCCCAGGATCCCATTTCAGGAGGAGGGACTCACAACTGCCTGTCTGAGGTACAGTGACCTGCCTAGGGTTGAAATTATCCCAAATAATTACTGCTACCCCACCATCCCTTCCCTGGATCCGCGGCTGGTGCAGCACCCGGAAACCCGGTGGGCAAATCTCCACAAGAGGGACTCCTCCCTCCTGGCCCAACCAAGTTTCCATGATGCATGCCAGGTCCGCACCCTCCTCGTCAATGAGCTCCTGGACAAGGGGGCTGCCCAAATTTTATATCCCTTTCCCCCTTCCCCCCTCCTGGGTCCCCTTAAAATCCGAATTAAATAGCGATTTAAAAAGCCACTTAAACCCCGTTTGGCAACATGCTACCTCTCGGGGTTCCAAAACCCATCATCAAGGGGAGATTGCTTTAAGGAGGCTGGCCAGCCCTGTGAGAGGGGAAAGTCCCGCAGGGCATAGAGCTGAGCCACGGTGTAGTGGTGGGAAGTTGGTAGGTGGCAGTAAAAAGTCGAGAGATGGTCCAGTCATAGTAGTAGTGCAGATAACAAAACGGTATCAAAAGGCCGCGGTATTCCACTGCCTTCTCAAGGCAGTGGAAGGTCACAGGTTGCAACAGATCAGCTAGTCTGAATGAAAATGGCTTTTATACTGGACAGAATTTAATACTACTAGAAGTTACAGTGAGAGTTACTACACTAGAGTATAGTGCAGTATTTTTGAATACTGAAGATTTCATATTAGATTTGAATATTATTATTATTATTATGCCAGGAAAATGTTGCTTATTTTTGTACTGTTACTTAACTCTAGTAAGTCATAGGTATCACTCAGGACTAAGATTGTTAAAATAAAAAAGAAATGGCATGTATATGGTTTTTAAAAATAAAACCAATCTTCTAAAATATACCATTATTCCTGCTTAAAAACCTTAAAGAAATGAGTGCATGAAAAATCAGTAAAGAATGTTTTTATTTATTTTTTTCTTATTTTTAAATGTTTCTACCGATCTTTTCTAATTGGAGAGCTTTTTAAATAATTAAAAATTATTTCAATATTAGAAGCTCCCAAATAACTGAATGTAATAAGAAAGCAGTAGCAATTATATACACAGCCAGAGAGAGAATTATCTAAGGAAAAATATTTTTAAATTACAGTTATTGTAATACAGGCTGCATTTCTGGGGAAGGCACTTCAGAGTTATGACACTATGGTAATGAAGGTCCATCAACACAGCTCACTATATTTATGAAGATAGCAACCTGTCTTAGTTACTCTCTGAAATAGGCAGTTTAATAAAGGAAAAGTGAGTTGTTAAAATGCTTTGATCCTTAACTATTTAGATCTTCAAAAGTCTGATTGCAGAGATATTTTTAGGTAACAACATGTTTTTTGTTTAATACTCACTAATGTAATGAGATCTAGGAAATGTGTCTTGTGAATGATATTACTTTATTTGAAGATTACAAGTAGATGAAGATTTCACCTTTGTAGAGGTAGACTTATGGTTTACAATAGAACCATTATTTTCCAGAAGCATTAATTCCTACGGCAGAGTCATTTTTATCTTAAGATATATGCTTCTGATACCTCAAAAGATCTGATAGGAGACACTCGGAAATGCATGTGTCATTTTAATTCTTGACAAAGACATATTTTATTTAAACGTATTCCTTTTATGTGAATTGCAACAACATACTGTAAAACTGAGCTGTCATGTCTGAACTAGATAGGAGGAAAAATCTGATTGCTACAAGGATATTATTTTCTAATTGCTAGGGTGTTAGAATTCATGGAAAACAAATAGAGCAGTGTGAAACTCTGTAGCGAAATTATTTTGTGGAAAAAAATCAGATTAGTTCCCCAATACTTTTTGAAACATATGCATCAGATGAGATCAGAATCATGTAAAGCATTTATCTCAGTGTAGGTAACCAGTCCAGAAGACAATTTGACAAACTGTTAAGAGGTTTCAGTGCCAAAAGTGCATCAGAAAACAGCTTGAAATAAGACTAGATAATCCGTATTATAGAGCGTTTTGAAATAAGCCATTGCTTGAGTGCCCTTGAATGCTCTTGTCAATAGACACAACAATTGTCCAGAGATACTTCCTTTGGACATAATAAGATAAGGCTTTTAAAAACATGTAGCATCTCAAAATATGTTAACAGTGAAAATAATTGGCAAGTAAGTTTGCATGTGTGATGCAGTTTACACAATTATATTTTTAAACCTGATTTACCATTATGTGACTTTTTGTTTTTAAAAACTGAAACACACTCAGTGTTGGATTTGGGATACAAGGAAAAACATGATTCTATATGTGGTCCAAGCAGTCCTTTAGGGGAAATATAAACAAAATCAAAAATCAAGTGTAATACTTGTAACTAAGTATGTATCTTTAAGTAAAATTAACTGCTGCATGTACATAGATAATGGGAAATTGAATCAATACATCTTAGGCTTTGCATAATTATATAACTATATTCTTCTTATAAAGTAGCATACTGTAATTTATTTACCTTTCCCCCCTTTTTTGCTCTTCTTTTAGCTCAGTAGAAAGTGTTTTGAAGACTCTTGTGAAAAATTGTCGACTGTAAGTACTTTAACCATTTTCAATTTTTATGTACTTTTAAACTCTGATAGTGAGACTACCTTGCACATATGTAGCTGTCTTCTTTATGAAATTGAAAAAAACTATGCATTCATAGGGCCTTATTGCCAGTAACAGGAGTCCTCTGGTTAAGTTGTACCTTCAGTGGTGGAGTACAAAATTGTGTCAAATAAATACATTGCTTAGAATGCTAACAAGGTTTAGCTAAAAAAAAGTTTGGAAATCCCCCATTACTGAAAATTGTCCCTACTTTATATATGAGGGACAACAAGGGCCTGGATAAAGTGACTATTTGACATTTACATTTCCATGATTATATATCAAGATATCTCTTGCATTATTTTAAAGTGTTTTAAAATTTGCAGAATTGCAGAAATTACAATGCATGGATCTTAAGTAATTATCATGCCTGCATTAGATCATCTTATAGATGATAGCGCTTCAGTGATTTCAGTGTTTTTATTTGAACTGGAGAAATTCTGATTCCTAGCAGTTGCCCTGAAATACTGTAGATGGATCACAAAGTTATTTCAAAGGATTATGCAAAATACAATAAGAACGTTTCTGTTAAGAAATTAGAATTCCAAGCTATACAATGCTTTAGATTTTATTTCAGAAACTGCTCAGAGAACAAGGAGCATGAACATAGGACATATTTTTGACTCATTTAATTGTAACAGACCTATAAAAGGTAATATTTGTAGCTGAGGATTAAAATGAGGGGCCTTGGTTCTCTCTGAGCTTAATTGTTTTGTTGGAGACATTTCATTACCCAAACTACAGTAGATAACATTATCAGTGAAAGTTTTTCAAAGAAACAACCAGACTCAGAGAGCACCAAGGACCCCTCATTTCAACTCTGAGCTATAAATATTCTCCTTTATTGGGAGTGGATTCTCTTGGATATAGAAGTCTAATTATGAAATGCCCTACTGTATGAAACAAAGCTGGCAACTGCAGTGATTTTATTTCCATGCTGTGAATGTCTAGCTAGTATATCTTTGTCTCAGAAATATGTTTAACTTGTAAATTTTATTGTTCTATTATTGTTTCTTAATGAATTGTATCTCAGATTTATTGATAGGGATTACTTATAAGTAAGTAATACATGTTGATGCAAAAATCCTTCTTCTTGTTAGTTATTTCCCAGAAAGTGCCACAGCAGAGATGTTAGACGAATGGCGGCCATTAATGTGCCCTTTTGATGTTACCATGCAAAAAGCTATCACTTATTTTGAACTGTTTCTACCTACCACTCTTCCTCCAGAGTGCCATCACAAAGGTTTTAAGTAAGTTGCTTTGCAGCATTTTATATAATGTTCTATTTCATTTAAAGCTGATGTTTGTGAACGTGGACTTTACTATCACATGTAATAATTACTATTGTACTGCCTTGATACTTTTTGTTTTGAATGCTAAATTTTAAGGGTCAAGATTTTACCAATTCACCTAAAAATTGCTTCTCTAGAAACAGTAGTCTAGTGGGTTTTTTCCAGTTAAAATTATTAGTTCAGTGAAGGGGTATCCTTCTATCAATATTGTTGCTTAATTCAGTTCTTGATAAAATTCTAGTGCTAGAAATTCTGAAACTTTATTAATTTGGAGTACCAAGTATAATGAAAATTCTGAAGCAAAATTATATTGAAATTCTGAGCCTTAACAAGCCAGTCCTCTTAGTATCCTGTTTTTGGTTCAGGTTCCAGGGCCTATGTCCTGATGTCATGAGGTTGCTCAATTGTCAGAACCTCAAGAAGAGAAAAAAACTTATTGTACCTTGTTGTAAAATGCCTTGCATTTTACAAAAATGAAAATAGCCTTCAAATGTCTTTTAAGCTTAAGGGGCCTTTTGGAATGCTTTGCCATGTGCAGAAATTTGACTAATTAAGTTTCTGTCACTGATGTGGTTGAATAAATTTGGCATCTTTGGCACACTTAATGTAATGTGTGACTCATTAATAATGTAACATTAAATTTCAAAGTTTAAAAAATAATACAGTGAATTCAAGTTTTTTAATCTTCTTGTGACAACTTGCATTCAGTCAAGGCTTCTTATTAACACTTCACATATCCTTGCAGAAACCCTAACAGACAGTTTGTTCTAGTAAGCAAATGAACAGAAGTGATAGTTTAGTTTTCCATAAGAAAATGTTGTAGGAGAAGGAGCTGTTGAGCTAGATTTCTTTTTCCACAAAGGAAAGGAAGAACAAGGAGAACTTTAATGTAGAAGGTATAAAGATTGGCTTCTAATATGGATATAGGCAGCAATGGCTTTGAAAGTTTATTATTTTAATGAAAAGTAATGTGGGCTGGTTTTTCTAACTTAGAAAGGATAGTATATCGTATTGGATGACAAAGCCTTGTTAGCTTCAGGAGAAGTCCAGAGGAGATTGCTAAAGAAAGTAAATTGTGTGAGAGTCAGAAGAAGACTCACTGAAGACTTGAAAAGACAACTGTGCTGTGGACCTGCTACTCAACTTCCAACTTCCAAGGATTATAGGTAGATGGAAGAGGCCACATACTGCCAATCAGAGTCAAGGGAGGTAGTTGTGCCAGACTGTACTAGAAACAATGCCAACAATGTCCTTAAAGTCGAATATAGGGCAGGTGTTAAAAACAGTGATGTAGATGTACTGGTTAGGTTAACATAACTTGAAAATGCAGTAGGAGGAAATTTAGGCTGCAATATTGAGTACAGAAAAATTATGTTGCAATGCCCTTTTAATTTCAAGTTGCAAATATCTTGAGACAGTCTTGAGAAAGAGTTGGAACAGAAGTTAACATGTCTTGTTTACTAGTAAATAATCTTAGTTAAACAATGTGGTGAAATCAACAGGAGCTTGCTTACTTGGATATGTTTCCTAAATAAATGGAAAAAAGTTCCAAAGTAATGGCACTATGTTCTTCATCGAATACTGAGAATTTCCAAAAGCCCCAGTGATATTATTTTTGTTAGTAAAGTATGCTTACAGAGACTGGATAGGACTGTATGACAAGTGCCCAAGAAAACTTTAGGCTGATGAGGCAAGGCACATTTTTCTCTGCTCTGCGGATTGTGGGAGTATTATGGTCAAAAAGGCAGCTGGGTGTGAGATCCAAATTGCTAAAATTGTCTCTGGAACAGATATTGCCCAAAGGTACTTGAACACCTGGTTTTTATGAATAGACAGCAGAAATTGATGTTTTGCAGCCACTACTTCAGCACTGAGTTGTGGGTTTCATCATGCTCTCAGTCATAAATGAAGCCTTTTGTGTGCTGAAGGTTTGACCAAACCTCATCTTTTTAATCACTCCAGACCTTTACTTTTTTAATTGCCCCTTTAAGATTTAAAAACCTTTGGAACTACAAATCTACCAGTTTCTGGTGAGTTTCCTTTCAATCCATTTAAAAAGGAAGAACATTATGTCTTTTCAGCTTTGTAAGATCTTTACTATTTGCATTTTTTTTGCCTTGATTTACAACCTCAGTGACATATGACTGAAACTTTGGTCCCAGTTCAGTTGTAATTGTAAGAAGAGGACTACCTGTACAAACATTATATACATACATAAAAAAAACATTTGGGAAAAAAATTAAAAATCTCCACAAAAAGATAGTAAGAAAAAGAAACTTCCCATTTCATCCCAATTAAACTGTGATTATTTCATAGAATTTCTTAGTGCAACTATTGAATTTTCTAAATTAGTATATAATTAACTGCATTAAGAACATTTAAAATGTCCTTCATATTTGCTGGTCTCATGAATTGAGATAGTTGCATATATTTCTCCATGTTGTTTTAGACTGTCCTTGAATATGCTTAATAATTAACTTCATAGTTCAGCTTCTCTTTGGATTTATCATTTCAAGGTCATTTAAACAATTCCCTCAATTGCTGATTTTTTTCTTCTGGATTGTACCTCATAGGTCATTGATTGTTTTATAAATGGTTGTTTTATTTTGCAGATAACTAATCCTAAGAAAGGATATCATTTCATAACAATTTTTCTACTTGCATTTCTTTTTTTCATAGATTTTTTCTTTGGAGGTAGGCTCTGTTTTACCTATGTTATCAATATATATGTTATAGTATTTATATGTCTTTCATTTGTGAAGTCTTATAACAGATGTCTTCAAACTTGGCAGCTTTAAGACTTGTGGACTTCAAATCCCAGAACTGAAGCTGGCTGAAGAATTCTGGGAGTTGAAGTCCACAAGTCTTAAAGCTGCCAAGTTTGGGGACCCCTGTCTTATAACATACAGAAGACTCATGAATGTTGCCCCTCCTTAAAGATTGAATTGGCATTCAGCATCTTTAGATGCTTGAACTGATATTTCAGGCCCCAGTAGTTAGATGAGCAGAAGATAGGTATCATTATGACTAAATGAGTCCTACTATCTATAAAAATCTCTCCCTTCTCTTTCCTCAATATTTCCTTCTTTTCAGTACATGAATAGACATAGCAGCGCTACTGGAAAAGGATAATAAGTATTCCACAAACTTGCAAATTTAAAAACAGATCAAAGACTTTATTCCAGATTAATGGTATAACTTTTAAGATAACCATTTAACTTCTCATTTTAGCCAAAATAATATTCATATCGTACATATACAGGCACACACATTCTAAGGCAAGGCTGCTCTCTGAAGCTATGACTGGGTCTCTCACACACAAAACTCCCATCCATTTGACCAATTCTGCCTTCACCTTCTTATCAGTGGATGCTGTTCGCTTGTCAAATCAATGTCTGGAGGTAGCTTTGCAGTAACAAATGAAGCTTTCCTCAAAAATTAAACAAAAATGGTACCTTGAGTAGAGAGCTGAATTTTAATGCATGTAAGCTTATATCTATCTATTCTTGTATATTAATCCCTCTGAACTACCTAATATGCTGTTTCAGATTTATTGCTGGCCAGAGAAGCTAAGCCAGGAGTTACTGTAGTTAGTTAGTTAGTTTATTTATTTATTTATTTATTTATTTATTTTTGTCAGTAGTGATTCTAATTCAGTAGAACAGATCTTGCATAGTTATCTGTGAAATAATGGTTTGCACTGATTGGGTACATAAAATGTACTAACAGTTTTAACATCTACTGTGGTCTGGGATCACAAACAGTACCTTCATCTATAACAGTCTTGTCTGCAATTTAAAATCATTTAAAATCCGCTTCAGAGGTTTGTATCCAATCTACAAATATGATCAGTCTGTAAGCTTAGGAAATAAGGCCTTTCTTATTCTGGTCCAGTTTAAGTGGGTATTGCCAAATCATGGGAAATATTTAATAAGGTTCATATTTTAAACTTTTATTTATATTTAGTTATTCAACACAAATGTCAACATAAATGTCATTTTTTTCCTAACCGATTTCTAAAATTCAGTTATGAAAAAATTGAAATGTCAAGGAGCCTCAAGTGTTTTAATCATTGCAGAGTATTAAAAGTACAGACTGTTTTTACAGAGTGCTTAATATGAAATTGATGTCCTCCTTTTATGTGTGTGCATGAAGGTTGAAGTTTTCCTTTGTCTTTTCAAACAATTAAGGCAATTTTAGCATGTTGCAGTTCTCATATGTTGTTCGCTTCAAAATTGAGGAAAACCGAGTCACTGATTATCTGTAATTCACTGATGAAATTTGATGATGTGGTCTAAGGGATATCTGGAATCACAAAAAAGGGGCTTGTGGATTGCAGGTTACCCACCCCAATATAAACTATGCTCTTAGAAGCCTGTGCTCTAGGACTTTCAGAGAAGATTCAGCAGACAACTGTTGCAGCAAGAAGAGCCAGCGAATAGACCGTCTCTTTGCATTTCTTCTCCAGACAAGGAAAGGACTTTAGATCACTGAAGTACTCCATACAATCACTCCTCATGAGGACATTGTAACACAAGTGATCTGTGGTAGCGTTAGAACTGTGGGAGACAAGGGAATAACTATTTTCCCTCTCAAACTGCAGTCATCACCTTCAGAAAGACACTACATTTGAATAATTCCTGTTCTGACCACTTTTGGAAATTGTTAGCTGCTTTTCAGTTATTAACAATCTTTGAATCAACACACTTTACAGCACTGGATGAGTTTTCTTCATTATGTAGCAAAAGAAGTTTTAAATACAAGTTTAATCTTTTTTCTGTTGAAGTAAATAGCAAAAATGTAATTAGACTTTGATTTTGGAACGTTACAACTAAATTAAGGGTCTAGATGGATTTGAAATAAGATTCTGTAATTAATTATAAGAATCTTTTCCATTGGAAAATGCTTTTGTTTTGAATTTTGTTTTTAAAAAATTGATAGGATGAAACTTTGAAGGTTGGATACTAAAGGAATCTAGAAAGAACAGAGATTACAATTAAAGGAAAGGAACACTTAAATTTGCCTTATTAATAGAGTGGGGCAAATATTTTAACATTGGACACATGGAAGGATATTTTTGAACAATGGACCCAGAAGTTAATTTTAAAAATGCCTGCCTCTATAGAATGAGGGTGTTTAAAGTTGCTATAAGTTTTACAAGTTTTATGGGACAAAAATAAAATTGATCTGAAAATGATTTAAAAATTTTGGACTACAAGAATTATATGGAATATGATGTGCACTGAACATGCAAATGAAAGTAGCTGATGTCTTAATAATTAAAAGAGATTTACAAATATCAAAAGAGGTCTAGTGATTAAGGCACCAGGCTAGAAAACAAGGGATCATGAGTTCAAGTTCCTACCTTAACCATGAAAGCCAGTTGGGTGACCTTGGGCCAGTCATTTTTTCTCAGCCCAATGCACCTCACAGGGTGGTTGTTGTGGGAAAAAACAGGAAGAGAAAGGTCTGTTGGATATGTTTGTTGCCTCGAGTTGTTTTATGTAAATAAATAAAACTTCTCTATAGTGGATTTACAAAAGAGACTTGAAGGTTGAATCAACCTTGAGCTGGTCACAATCAAACTCCTGGCTATGGGCAATCAGCCTGCAATACTGCATTCTACGGCTGTGCCATCATGGCTCATGAAAAAAATCAAATTCCTAGGACATTATTTTAAGGGATTAAGGTTGTTAAAAGTCAAAGAAGAAAACACAAAGTTGGTTTTTTGTATCAAGATTAAAATAGATCTATTATTCTATCTTGTTAACCTTAATGGACTTTTGCTGATCAGGACTGAATAATGAGGTTTTGGGGATTTGTTTATAGATAAGAGATGGGATAAAGGAAGAAGAGATCATTTGTTCTATTTTAAGAGAAGGTTCTAGGTTACTATATTTGTTTATACTTATGATGAAGGGTGAAGTCATTTCTTTATAACTTATCCTTTTCTTTACTATTTTTTCTTTTCTGGTTTTCTTTTCTACACTTGTTTTCTATTTTCTTTTTTTAGTTTGTATTTTTATTTTTAATTATGATTTTTAATAAAATTACTATTAAAATTTGTACTGTAAATATTGTTTCCTTTCTCAAATTCTACAACCAGCAGTATGACTGGAGATTTGTCAGATGGAGGAAGTCTAATCTGTGTGGCCTTAAGTGCGCTTAATTTTGAACATCATTTTTCTTCACCATGCATAGTAAAAATCACTTTCATAGATAGAATTATACCCACACACGTTGTTTTTGAAATCTATAATGTACTAAGAATGTATTATTAGATATTGGGAACAAATTGTTTTTACATATTAAAATTCTGTTTATGGGATTTCATTGTCTTTCAGGCTTTGGCTTGATGAATTTCTAGGCCTTTGGGTTTCAGTTCAAAATCTTCCACAATGGGAAGGGGTAAGTAATGTGCCCTACCTATTTTCCCCACATCTTTTTACTACAAAGATGATATGAAGATAATTGGACTAGAAATAATGGTGCCTTGAAGGATTGAAATAATTTTAAGGTTTTTTATCTTTTAGTTGTACAATTATAGGTTTTGGATATTATTATGCTGTGCAGGAGTTATTTTTTGTTTGAATGCTAGCGTTCCTTTAGGCTGAAAATCCAAACCCAAGCCTAATTATTATAAATCTCTCAAATCACACCAATATATATATTATATCTGCATGGATATTTTGCAGATACAATATTATTTATCATTAACTTTATAATGACTACAATGATTTATATCCATAATATGGTCATAATGGCCATCTTGGATATTTTTGCCTTTATGAAGTTTTAGAATGTCATAATGTTATAATTTAAAAGGTTTTAATCTTAAATTAATTTCGATATTTTAATGTTAGTTTTATACATGGTTTTATGTTGCTTATATTGAAAATTGCCCAGAGTCTCTTTTTGAGGGAGATGGATGGTTTAGAAACATGAAATATATATAAATAAATAATTCTGTAATGATAAATAATAAACATTTACTTCTTGATTTAAGATTGTAATTTTACCCAGAATTATTCATAAGTCATTGCAGTCAATAAGCAGCTTACCATATGACCAGGTCTAATTTGATTACAATTTTGTGGCAGTTGTTAAGCAAGCTTGACGGTCCTTAAGCAAATCCATTTTTAACCAGTGGGTGGTTTTTGCTGGAAACCAGGAGCAAATATTTTTTACAAAAACTAGCAAAAAAAAATCTCTGGAACTTCTTGAGTTGCAGTGCAATCATCTTCTCAACTTTCTCCAAAAAGGGAAGATTGGATATAGTAAGAAAATTATCCAATAGAATGGAAACTAGTGATGGATAACCTCTTAGGAAGAAGGCAAACCACAGTCTCCTTAAAAAATTGAGTCATTATCTCTTCTTGCAGAGAAACATCAATCACTGCCAGAATCCACCTGCATGTCATCTCCTGGGTAACAAGAGGAAGAGAAATTCCTCTTTCTCATAATCTTTCTCTATTTGTATCCGTTGATGAAGTTAGGTCTTTGTAAACCTTGGCCTTGGTGAATCTGGGTTTTCGTCTGACATAATGGAACAGCTAGTAGGTATTTTAGCAGTGCAGTATAGAACCCTTAACCAAGGCCTAATTGAAATTTGTCTATTGTAAATTTGTCTGGGAGAAATCTGTTAAGAGAATTCATTGTTATTACTTTCTGGTTCTATATTTTATAGTTTTTGTGAGAAATCTGTGGCTTTCTTGATGTTGCAGAATGGTAGCTCCCCACAGCTTCAAGTCAGGATTCAGCAACCCCTGGAAAGCCACATGTTCATCATCTTTACTATATTATCTCTATCCCAGGATCTATTGTTTTAGTTTCCAATAAACCAAAAAGCCTTCTCAGTCCTGTTTATGCCTCTCAATATTATAGTTATTCCTTTTGTAAACATTCTTTATAATTATATTTCTTTTTCTTCTTATTAACTCATGTCCCACCTGCTATCCTTTATGAGCCCATGGTGCATGATGAATATCTGATCCTACTTCTTGAGAAAACTACAGAAAAAAAGCAGGAATAAACCCTAATACTATACTAATGTTGTTGTTGTATCATGAAAATGTGGTCTGTGCTTTTTTCTCTCTAGCATCTAGTCAATCTTTTTGCACGTTTGGCCACTGATAACATAGGCTACATCAACTGGGATCCCTATATTCCAAAGGTACTATTTAATATGAAAATATTACAAATATTAACAAGAAAATCTCGCAAGTGCTTTCTCTGTTGATAAAACATGCAGTTTTAATTTATTCTGTCTCTGTCTGTCTCTTTCATTATCTTAGATCTGAAGATAAAAATTGTGTACCCTAACTTAAATATATTTATTACATTTAAAATCATTTATCTGGTCAACGTAGTTGAAAAGTTGTAATTTATAACTTTTTTGTAATTAATATTGAACTTTTTATTAGAAGGGCAGGGTTTTTTTATTCTCTGTCTTGCCCTATCTATTAAATTTCTCTTAACTATGTTTAAGTCTTAACTTTATTTTAAGGATTTTTGTTTAAATAAAAGAAAAAAAACATAGGCAAGAGTGTTACTTCTACTGATCTATTCCCTTTAAAGTATGGGAAACAAAATTATCACACAGGAGCCTTGAATTTTAATCTACTGTCATGATATTTCTGGGATTCCTGTTTCTTGCTATAAAGAATAAAACGTTTTAAGAATTAATGTGGTTCTAAGCTGCAGGAATGTGATTGTAATGGGGAAAACAGTGACCTGTTATTTTTATAATTTTTTTAGCAGCCATGGCATCTGTCATATTTTATAATTTAATTTCTGTGAACTGAAGCTAATTCATCCCTTAATTACAACATTTTGTTGCAGTTTTAAAATTCATTGGGACTATGATTAGCTTCTCTTCTCTCTCTAAACAGTAATGTTGAGAGCTGGGTCATCAGATTTAGTGTCCAGAGCAGAAATTTATTTTGCAATACTGAATACTTGGTTCCCTTAAAAGGAAATAGCTAGGGGGCTAATTGAATTTCTTTAGCAATTTATGTAGATGCATTCCAGATGCTTTTGGCCTGCATGCATGCATGTCAACAATTTGTCAAGATGTGAAAGTGGCTGCTGTGCAATAGCAAATGTGCATTAATAGAGGGATACCTCAGTATAGATTGCTAAAGCAGAAACTTCAGTTTTCTACCATGAGTTTAATTTGAAGAGTTTTCTGTTAGTTCTGTGCTAGTAGCAATGCCACCTCTTTTAATCAAGCATTTGTTTATTAATCGAGTATTTTGGAGATGGGTTTTGAATGTGAAAGGTTTCAATAGTCTGATTAATTTTATAACAAAGTTCAGATATTCATGATACAGTTTTGTTATTTAATTTCCCAATGTCCTTCTCTGCAGATATTTACTAGAATACTACGTAGCTTGAATCTTCCAGTAGGAAGCAATCAGATGATGGTTCCACGATTCCTAACAAATGCTTACGACATAGGGCATGCAGTTATGTGGATCACAGCTATGATGGTAGTATCTTTTTTTAATAAAGACCTTGAGGAAGCTGTACAGTTATGTAGATATGTAAATAAGTCAACTTATTTGACTTTTAAATTACTACTTTAATGAACATCAGATTCATGGAAATAAGCAAGAGCTCAGATGGATAATTTCTTTTTAAAAAGCCTAAATTACAATATTTGGAACTCTCTTTCTGCTGTACACAAGTATATGTCCTCAGGACGGTGGGGACAGTTCATAAAGACTTCCAGGAGAAATGATGGAATGTCTCTGTCCCTTCAGTTTTCAATGTTGAATGTCCCTTCGGTATTCAAAAGAGAGCTTTAGAAGAAATGGTCAGCACACCGTAATCACATTTTGACTATAATTTGGCAGTATGTGGAGGACAGATAAATTGTTTATTCTGATTAACAACTTGTTGGTTAATTATTATTGGATAATTGAATTTCAGCTTCTTAGCTATGTGGCTGTTGATTTCTGTTATAGATAATTGTGAGACCATGGCCTTTATCCCCTTATCTGCATATGTATAATATTTAAAAATACCAGTTGTCTTCACTTATTTGTTCAGTAACTGTTCAAAGATATGATAGTGCTGAAAAAAAAACTTTACAGCCCATTTATGATTTTCAAAGCATCTCTTGGTCACGTGATCACCATTATAGTTAGTACATGTAATCTTGTTCCTAACCTGTGTTTTTTCTCCCTCCCCACCCTTGTAGAACAGAGAGATTGGAGAAAAAGGGATTGCAAGACAGTAAGCAGTTTGTTCTTCTACACATAGAAAGGAATACGATCATACCTATAGGAGGAAAGGATCAAGCAAAGGAAATAGCAATAGCACTTAGACTTATATACCGCTTCATAGTGCTTTTACAGCCCTCTCTAAGTGGTTTACAGAGTTAG
>JANHFM010007152.1:342340-371116 GCA_032468115.1 Grayia smithii
AACTGCGAGCGGCCCGATAGGTAGGAGGAGAACCACTGCAAAACAGTGCCTCCCACTCCCAACCCCTCGAGCCGCTGAAGCATACCATGGTCGATGGTATTGAAAGCCGCTGAGAGGTCAAGTACATCTGACTTCTAAGTTGTTCAAGGTGTCACCTCTTATTTTATTCTGTCTAGTCCTGTTCTGAGAGCAAGTGACCAACCCAAATCACCAAGCAAGTTTTATGAATGAGTGGGGACTTGTGCTTTCATCAAGCTATGCCACATGTGCTATATGATTAATATATCATTAGTAAATTTGGAGTCAGTTGTGTCCACAAGATGGATGAGAATGAAAGCCATACTTTGATTCTTCACTTTATGAAGAAAAGTAATTGAGATTAATGTATTTTCAGTAGACTCTGCCAATTCATTTTAGAAATGGCAGAGTTATAGATAACCTACTTTTTAGTTCAAAATATTTCCTTAAGTAGAAAGACTAAGTATTGAGAAAGAGATTTGAGACACTTATTCATTTAGAAATATGCAGTCCACTTTTTTTTTTAAGAAAGGTTTGCAAAAATTAAAATATTACAATTTTAGGCAAAAAAGGTTCAGTTAATTAATTAAGTAAGTTAGTTAAGCTGATATTTACCAAAAAAGTAGAAAGCAGCAAGTATAGAGTAAATATTTGTCTGATCTGAAGTGTCCAAGATAGAAGTTAAAAGGAATAAGTTGTATATTTCTCTTAAATATTTTATTTATTAATAAATAGTAATAGCACTTAGACTTATATACCACCTCAAAGTGCTTTGCATCCCTCTCTGAGCAGTTTACAGAGTCAGCATATTGCCCCCAACAATCTGGGTCTTCATTTTACCAACCTTGGAAGGATGGAAGTCTGAGTCAACCTTGAGCCAATGAGATTTGAACTACAAAACCAGGAGTAGCTGCAGTACTGCATTCTAACCACTGTGCTACCATGACTCAATATACCAGTAACAATGCAGATTAATATTAAAAGAGTGCCTTGTTGACATTTCCCCTGCTAATTTAAAAGATTTACTGTTATGGTCTTCCTTGGAAAATCCCAAAACCAATATATTATTTTATAAACAAAGAATGAAGATACGAGAAAAGATTTAACAGGTCTATTAGGATGAAACATCCAACTGAAATATAATTTGAAGTAGATGTAAAATTCAAGTGCCTCAGCATCCCTGACATTCATAAAAATAAACTGCTGTGCATTGTTTGCTCTATTTCTGGAAGCCTAAACTTTACTGAGTGTGTGTGATGGAGATTAAATGCCAATCTGACTGTTTTGTTTGAGTATGTGGGTTGCTTTTATAGTACCAGAAAACATATATGTGTCCCAATTGACAGATATTTTGAGATGGCTTCTGCGTGGGGCTACTTTAACAGTTTGGAAACTTGAACTCTTCAGAACAAAGTTCATTGGACTAAATTACTGGAAAACAGTTGTCACATAATGCATGGTGTAACCTTTTTTGGGTCAGTGCTCACATCTGAAGTTTTGACAGCATGTTATGGGCTGTCTCAAATGCTTGCCATAGGGTGATTAGCCAATCACAAAATCAGAAATACCTGAAACCAAATAAGGCCACATACATTTTCTAAGACTGCCTCTGGGATTTAAGTGAAGTTTAATTTGAGCTTTAAAGCCATAAATAACTTGGAGGAGGCTGCTTGAAGGACCACCAACATTGACTGGATGCTATTCTGTGCTTCTTTCCTCTGCTGGTAAATTGAGATGCTACATGTCTGTTGATAAAGTGCTGAAGGAACGATGGGCTATGGAGTTCTGCTGAGAGAGAAGTTAATTTTGTTATAAGTCTTCTGTTCTTGCTCCATAAGAGGAGATAATTTACTAGGTCACAAGTGGATCTTTTGTATATATTTTTATGAAATATTAATAAAAAGAGCAAAGGTAAAGGTTTCCCCTGTCCAGTCATATGTGACTCTGAGGGAAGTGGCTCATCTATATTTCTTAGCTGCAGAAGCCAATGTTGTCTGAAGACTTTTCCATGGTCATGTGGCCACATGATTAGACCCTGAGACTCATGGAATGCTGTTACCTTCCCACCAAAGTGATGTCTATTTACCTACTCACCTTTGCATGCTTTTGAGCTGCTAGATGGTCAGGAAGAAAATAAAAGAGCATATGATCCCAACAAATGAAGTATTAATGATAATGTTTAAGTATCAACACTCAGATATGTTACAGCAACAAGACTAAGTAAGGGTTAGGAGAAAAACCTCACATTCTGCAGTCCTAGAGATCTTGAAATCTCTCCTTGACATGAAGACCTATGGTAGTCTAGAGCTGCAAAGGAAGAAAGATAAATCAGTTCCTTGGAAATTCCTACATTATTTTTACATTGTTTGTTATTTCTGAAGAAATCCTGTGATCCCTGGATAACTTCCTACTTTCCTGCAAAAAAAAATATTACTAAATGTGAATAACTATGAGTGCACACATTTCATCAAGCCAGTGGCAAAATCCAATTTTTTTTGGGCATGGCTTGGTGGGCATGGTGTGGCTTGATGGGTGGGGCTTGGTGGGCATGGCAGGAGAAGAATATTGCAAAATCTCCATTTCCACCCCACTCCAGGGGAAGGATACTGCAAAATCCCCATTACCTCCTCACTCCTGGTGGAAGGATATTGCAAAATCTCCATTCCACCCCACTCTGGGGCCAGCCAGAGGTGGTATTTGCCAGTTCGCCGAACTACTCAAACTTTCTGCTACCGGTTCTCCAAACTGCTCAAAATTTCTGCTACCAGTTCTCCAGAACCTGTCAGAACCTGCTAGATTTCATCTCTGCATCAAGCCAATCTTTGCTATCTGGTACACAAGTGTTTTTCTAAGAACACACATAGACACAGACAATCCCCCCCCCCCCATATTTAACTGCAATAAGTCTAATCTTATAAATTGTATTTGTAATACTCATAATTACATTATTTTTGGCATATAGTTTAGCACATTGATATATTTAAATTTTAAATCTCTTCTTAGATATGGTTTACCACATTAAAAGTATTCAGTCATGATGAAAGAAACAGAAGGCATAACCAAGCTCTGTATTACAGGCCTTCATCAACTTCCAAACATTGATTTAGTAACTGTTCGTAGCTGCACTAGCACTGAAAAAAGTGACAACCATACTTATGACCATTGCAGCATCTCCAAAGTCATGTGATCAGAATTTGGGCACTTGGCAGCCAGCAAGTTTTTATTTATTTATTTTTATTTTATTTTTTTAATTTTTTTTAATTTAATTTAATTTAATTTAATATTTTATTTTATCTTATTTTATTTTTTATTTTATTTTATTTTTATGCCGCCCTTCTCCCGAAGGACTCAGGGCGGATCACAAAGATTAAAAGACAATATACAATCAGATAGTAATTTAAATTAAAATTAAAACAATTTAAAATAGATAAAAAGAAAGAAAAGAAACTGATCACATCAGCCAAGCTGTTGGAACAGCCATGTTTTCAGGTCCCGGCGAAAGGAGTGGAGATCAGGGGCGGTCCGGAGATCAGTGGGTAACCCATTCCAATGGGTCGGTGCATCCACAGAGAACCATGAAGTATGAATGACCATTTTAGACTTTCAATGGGTTTTATTTATTTATTTATTACATTTTATGCCATTTTTTATTTTTATAAGTATAAGTAACTCAAGGGGAATATTCATAATACTCAGTCTTCCTTATATTTTCCCCATAAGATGGGTTGGGTTGAGAGTGACTGGCTTAAGGTCAACCAGTCAGCTTTCATACCTAAGGTGCAGAGATGGGTTTCACATAATTTTACCACTGGTTTGCCGTGCACCGAAAATGTGAGTGCATGCGTAGACTTCCACGCATGTGCTTTGCTTGCGCATGCAACTTTCATGCATGTGCGGGGCTTAGAAAACGTAGCTAAATAGGATGGCATAGTGCCAGTGCAGGTGGGTGAGCCAGGTCTCCACTACTACCGGTTTGCCTGAACTGGTCCAAGCTGGTTGAATACCACCACTGCAAAGGTGGGACTAGATCTCAAAGTCCCCTGGTTTTTTAACCAGCACCTTAACCACTATGGCAAACGGGTGGTCCAGGCACATTAGGATCATATTGTAAACATCAGAAGTTTTGAAAGTATTATAAATAATAAACTGGTATAAAGTAGTCTCATTTTAGCTCAAAGTCCCTCCTCCCATTTCAAAGTTGAGGTACTTGCTATTTAAGAATTATTCCTAGGTATCAAATTTTTATAGAAAAAAGAATCATAGTTTAATTTCTTTCCCAAGTCCAGCCACTTTCAATGCTGGAAATACAATCTGACTATCATTGAAAAAAAAGGATTTGCCAGGATTTCAAAGGTTCCAAATAATAGCTCTCTAATTGAGTCCACAGTGAAACAGACTCATTTTCATTTTCACTGCAATAAAAGAAGGTTAATAACCATGTCCAATGATACAACTGAAAGTTAGGAAAATTAAAAACTCCCATATGTTCACATGGGAGTCACAACTTTCATAGAAGGAACCTGGGAGCCTGACAATTTCTTTTTTAAAAAATGATCATTAAATTGTCAGTGTATCTTAAATATCTAAGTGGAATTAACATAGACATCCTTCTTAAATATATACTGTATATACTGGTTGTAGAATTTATATTCATTTTTACAATATTTATTCCTTCCTCCATAGGCTTGTAGTATTTTTAACAATGGTTGCTATCAGTATTAATCTGTATTATTGGGAAAGAATGTAGATATGGTCTTGGAAAGGGGGAAAAACAAATTACATTAAGGGAGGAGAAATGACAATTAAGCCTTGATAAAATGGAAAGTGTGAGAAAGAAATGCAAAATAATTCCCACTTTGCTTTTGTGTGGTACAAGATGGAGCAGAGTAAAATTGCTTTCAAGATACTCTTATTCTACACTACAACAATAAAAACACATTCCTGCTGCTTCTGTTTCTTTGACTGCTTCAAAAAACTGACAATTATATAATGATAGCATTTAAAAAGATCCAAAGAGAGGGCTATACTTCATATTTAATTGCATTCAGTTTATTAAAAAAATATTTCTTTTCTTGGACATATAACTCAAACCTTGTTTTATGATGCAAAGAACAACGATGACATTAAACAAAAATTAAAAAAGCTGTAATTTCATATTGGAAAGACAATCCCAAATCAAGGTCCTAAAAAGAGAAAGAAAGAAACTTATCCTTATACATAAAACATTTTATAAAATATTTTTTTTAAAAAATTGCATTTATTTAAATAATATTTAAAGGTACCTGTGAGAGGGATCTTGGAGTCCTAATGGACAACCAGTTAAATATGAGCCAGCAGTATGCATCAGCTGCCAAAAAAGCCAACACAGTTCTAGGCTGCATAAACAGAGGGATAGAATCAAGATCACATGATGTGTTAATATCACTTTATAATTCTTTGGTAAGGCACACTTGGAATACTGCATTCAGTTTTGGTCGCCAAAAGATGTAAAAAAGATGTGGAGACTCTAGAAAGAGTACAGAGAAGAGCAACAAAGATGATTAGGGGACTGGAGGCTGAAACATATGAAGAATGGTTGCAGGAACTGGGTATGTCTCGTTTAATGAAAAGAAGGACCAGGGTGATATGATAGCATTGTTTCAATATCTCAGGGGCTGCCACTAAGAAGAGGGAGTCAAACTATTCTCCAAAGAACCTGAGGGTAGAACAAGAAGCAATGTGTGGAAACTAATCAAGGAGAGAAGCAACCTAGAACTAAGGAGAAATTTCCTGACAGTTAGAACAATTAATCAGTGGAACAACTTGTCTTCAGAGGTTGTGAATGATCCAACACTGGATGTTTTTAAGAAGAAATTGGATAACCATTTGCCTGAAGTGGTGTAGGGTGCAGGGGGCTGGACTAGAAGCCCTCCAAGGTCCTTTCTAACTCTGTTATTCTGTTCTGGCTCTGGAAGGGAGAAAGAGGTGTTATTACAGCAGAATTCTGTTTCCAGATATGAGCAATATCAAAGATGAAAGGAACAGAAAAGCCAGAAATTTAATTTATAAATAATGTTATAGTTATCAAAATCAGTGTTCAATTCTTCTATTACCCCTTGTGTAATGGGTAATAATAGCTAGATGACACTATTAACCATGTGAAAGGTTAGTAAAGATATAATACAGTTGTTTACTGAGCCTGAAGCATCATTATTAGCAATATTGAACAGTACTGATCAGGCTTTCTTTTCACTATAGTTCAAAATTATGTATGAACCAAGCACAGTAGATTTACATAGCCAACAGCAAATTGAAGGGAATTATTTTATAGCTTCTTTCTGGTGCTGTGAACTGTATTAAAAGCTGAATAGCATTATGCCTGATCCAAAGATTATTTTTTAATTTCAAAATCTGTACAGCATCCAGTTAAAATATATATATAAATAGTAGTAAGGTTCAGGGACAATTTATATATGTAAATAGTAGTAAGGTACAGGAAAAGAAAAAAAAACCCTAAGGCTAATCTTTTCATGCGATGCATCATTCATAAAAGTTTAAGATACAAGAGTAGTTCCTGCACTTGAAGCTGTCGTGCTGTTTCAGCTGCTGATACCATGTAGGTTCAGAGATATCATTTGTGGATCAAGTACATGAGTTGTTTTACTTTTAGATAGCGATTAGAACTGCCTTGATGCTTGATATCAGTCTGCCTGTCATTATGCCAAGATATAGGCATTGAAGTAGGAAATATGTAAAATAAAATCTACTTCAAAATGCAGCGAAGCATCAGCTCTGCCTTTGCTTCCATTTAAAAGCACTACTGCCTGCCTGCTAGTTTGCCCATCTGTTGTTTATGCTAATGAGCTTTCCCACTAAATTCCATTGTTTTTCAGTGGAAAGCAGTACAAAACTATGCATCACCCTCTGTTATATTAGATTGGATTAGACTTCTGTATTAGAATACTATTAGAATCCTGAAATATGGTTGGCAGAGCGGAATGCCTTCTTAGCTTCCATTCAGACTTGCTGCTGCTGTCAGTAGAGGAATTTTATCTAGTGAACCTCCCTGACATCAAATCCCAACACTTTATTGAAGGTTCTGGTCCATCTCTCATTATGACCAATACATAAAATATCTTCAAAAGAGACATATTGTTGGCTGCTGAATAAGGGTCTAGATTTACTTTGTTTAATGTAGGAATCACAATAGTTTTGGCTCTTTTCCTTGCTTCTAATTAACTGGAATGAATTTTGTTGCCTTTCTTTGATAGAATAAGCTAATGAAGCTACTTCAGCGTCTACCCAGTAGTATAGTCAGAAGACTGCATCGTGAGCGCTATAAGAAGACGAGCTGGCTGACTCCTGTGCCCGATAGCCATAAGCTTACTGATCAGGACATAACAGAATTTGTAGAATGCATTATACAACCTGTACTGCTGGCAATGTTTAGCAAAACTGGAAGTTTAGAGGCAGCCCAAGCTCTACAGAATCTTGCACTAATGCGTCCTGAGTTGGTAATCCCACCAGTACTTGAAAAGTGAGTACTATCTAAAAGCCAGAGAAAGTTTATATAGTTTTTAGATGATCAGGAAATGTTATTCTAAGTCAGTATATTTCCAAACTTAAACCAGTATTTTCCAAGTGTATGGATTTCAGCTTCCAAAATTCTTAGTCACGGTTGTATTGGCTGTGGAATTCTGGGAGTTGAAGTCCACATACCTCAAAATTATCTGTTTTAAATCATTGTTTTTGCTGCAATTTTAAGAAAATCGAGATTTACTATTTGTGTCTCTGTATTTACTTTTTGAGATGTATGCTTTAGTTACTGCTATCTTTTATTACTTATTTTATGAGATTACTTTTAAAAATATTCATGCTGCCATTTCTATCAAAACACAGTTTAAGAACTTTTGACAAGATCATAGTTTAGGTATAAATTTTCTCACTTTGAAACTTCTACCTTTCTATTTTTATTGGCTTAAACAAGAGCAAATACCATTTAAGAGATGGAAAAAAAATGTGGCTTTGACAGCATATCTTCTCTGCTCCCTAAAGTTCCTCAGAAATGCATACGGGACCTTTTTGGGTCCTTTTGAAATTGACATTTTAACGAAAAAATGAGTTTCTTTTGCAAATCCTTAAAACACTCATTTTATATTTTAAAACTCCTGAAATTCCTTCTCTGACTGTTCCTTTTTCTAGAATGGAGCCTTCCACATGTTTCACAAAGCTTGTTATAGTTCTTCAGTCAGCAGAAGTTAAGAGATCTAAAAATCTAATTTCATTTTTGTTGTTTCTTAATGTTACATTGTATATTTAGTAGAAAATGTATTTAAAATCCCATCTTATTCTGTTTTTTTATGTTTCCTAAAGTTGAGTCATTGAAACATAGTACTGGTTAGAATTTCTGCAAGCAGAGTAATGTAAAATTAAAACTGGAAACTGAAAAATGGTTTGGATGTAGCCCATGTTTGGCTTATCTTATAAGCACTTGAAAGTATAACATTCAAACTGATAAAAATCTTTTGTTATTTTTTTGCCATAGAACATATCCCGCGCTAGAGACATTAACAGAACCTCATCAACTGACAGCTACGTTAAGTTGTGTAATTGGTGTAGCTCGTAGCCTGGTATCTGGGGGAAAGTCATTTCCTGAAGGTCCAACACATATGTTGCCTCTGTTGATGAGAGCATTGCCTGGTGTGGATCCAAATGATTTTAGCAAATGCATGGTGAGTGTAATAATTTCACAGGGTGTTACATTGCAGTTAGATCTCTCTTATGTCACCTAAGATATGATTACAGTTTCCCATGGATTTCCTTCTTTTGTATTTCAGCCTCTTCCTTACTGCTTATTTTTTGAGCATCTGTTTGGCTACCTTTATTTCTTCCTCCTTTCATTTGTAGGGGTAGAGCATACAACAGGAGGAGCAAATAAGGCATAGGCTAACTGCAGTCTTTTCCAGTTTATGTGCTTTCTGCTAAGTCACGATTCTCTGCTATCTCTGATCTTTAAAATCATTTTTAAACTATGACCTGTACAAAGTAAAGTAGAAATTTTATTTTATAGTAATACTGTGGACCTTATATGAGGCCAAAAGCCCCCAATTTCAAAACAATTAGCATGTTGCATGGCTAAAAATGTGGCATTTTGATGCAGGCCCAGCTGCCAGAATAAAAAAAAATAGCAAGGTGACAAGAATACAGAATTTACTGGGAATTTAGGGCACATGATGGCAAGCATCTGTGTGAGACTTTAGTGATTTGGAGGGATTGTAGGGAAGCCCCCCTGCCCCTCCCCATGCTGTGAATGTATTTTGCTTTTCAGTGTTAGTATGTTTAGCTATGGTGTCTTTTGCCTGGTGAGCCATTCATTGGATTTAAGCTTTGTTAAGATGGATTCATGGTTAGTAGTTAGAATACAGATCCCATCTATTGTTTTGTATTCAGTTTCCAGGTCACAGTTTGCCCGCAGATAGGAATAAACAACCATAGGTTCAGAATTGTTTAGACATCACCTTTGCCCTACATTTGTGGTTGTTAGGTCTTAAAAAAACACTGCCAATTTGCCTTCTGGAAAATGTGTATTTATAACAAGCTATGCCTGTCGTGACAACTGTTTTACGAATGGGAATCTCTTCTTCCAATAGCTGTCAGGCAGTGAAAGCATCAATTTTTCTCAAAATTCTATTCACCTAAAAAGACTGGCAACTTCTGTTTTAGTATATATGGAAATATGAATAGAAGAAACTAAACACAATTTAATTTTAGGTGTAATCTGGGTACCTGAGATGTGGGAATATCAGTTTTCCCTCCCAATAGAGTTTTGTCATACAATGTTTCAGATATTTGAAGTGATTTACGTTCCTTTTTATATTAAAGTGTATACTTACTACACACTGAAATTTGTTTGCATACTTTATTAGATCACATTCCAGTTCATTGCAACATTTTCTACTCTCGTGCCTTTAGTGGATTGTTCATCAGTACTACAAGAGAGAAATGATCTCACAGAGGTATCAGTTTTAAAAGTTATTTGCTAAATTAAACTGCTTGTGAAAATGTTAAAGTACAGATAAAAGTATATAGAATGTAATTAAAACATATTTGCTGCTTGTACTTTGTAACTATAAAATTAAGGTTTTCAGTTTAAAAGAAAACAAACTATATGGTCTAAATTTACTAACAAAATTTGTTTTATGTTCCCTTGATTTTGACGTTGGTATTTTGAATATTTACAGAAACTGAGAATTGTATGTTCTGAATAATGCAAGAATTGTGTAAAGAACTAAATAAAATTTGGAAATTACATCATGATTTACATGCAGTAGAAAAAAACATTTCTTGTGTTTTGAAATTGTAGGTGGAGAGAGAACTGTGCTCTGCTACTGCTGAATTTGAAGATTTTGTACTGCAGTTTATGGACAGGCAAGTAGTAATAGGAAGCAGATCATGCTGGTGATGTGACAGCCCTATGTCACGGCTTGCACACTGCAGTTGTATGTTTCATACTTATCTATATTTCTAGTTTGAAAGCTATTCTGAGGGAAAAAAATAAATATGAGAGTCAAAAATTGATGGAGAACTGGATAGTTTGATTGATACTTTTTCAATAAAAGTATAGGCAACAGTATTTTTGAATAGGGCATCTAGTGATAGTCATGTGGCTGGGTGTTGTTGTTTTTTTGTAATGGCCAAATACAATCAATTTTCCTCTTTCTCACTTTTATGATATAAAAGGCCACATTTGAGATATTTAAACTTCTAAAGAGTGAAGCAATTTCTCTCCTCTCTTTTTGCAGTTTTATAATTTGACTAATTTGTTTTGCTTTCTTGAATTTTTTTTGGGGGGGTTGAAAATAACTTGAAACACTAATTGTCAGTCTATGAAATAAAAATAAAGATAATAAAGACAATAAATAGCTCACAAACTTTTTAATAAGACTACAAGTCCCTATGTTTACGAGTTGGTAAAGAAAATTTTCAAAAATGAATTTATTTCTGGTCTTCCATATTTTGTTGCTAGAAATGATTAAGGGAACATAAGCAAATTTTATAGCATTCTATTAAAAATAATGTTCTACTTCAGCCCATACAAACAACAACAAAAATTGTAGTGATTTCTTGTTTTGCTAATTATGTTACTTGATTGTTGTTTTTCTGTACAGGTGTTTTGGACTCATAGAAAGCAGCACATTGGAGCAAACAAGAGAGGAGACTGAAACAGAAAAGATGACTCATTTAGAGAGCTTAGTGGAACTAGGACTATCTTCTACATATAACACAATCCTCACACAGTGCTCAAAAGATATATTTAAGGTATTTTTCATAAAAGTGAAATATAGAACTATAGTAAATATAGAAGTCATAGTTTGCTTTCTATCTTAATTTTGATAAACCCAAAGTTTCTGAAACTCTTTTAATTTTAATCATGTTGTTTGGAGTTTGACCAAAGAAATATAATTTAAGCTGCATTCATGGTGTAAAAAAATTGCACAGTGAAAATAAGTATATTGATCTGGGATTCACAGAACTTTTTCAGTTATACCCAAAGACTTGGGCATGCCTAATAGACTACTTTATTTTATTTTGTTTTAAAATGTCCCTAAGCCAATATTGATTGATCTTGGAAAATTTAGTAAGATTAATATTTGGATGGGAGATTGCCAGGAGATCTCAAAGCTGTGGCTAGACTGGGAAGGAAGAAAAAAAAATCCTGGAAGAAGCCAATTGCAAACAATGTCCTTTTTTTTTTGCCAAGAAGATAATATGACTGTATCTGTATAGTCACCACAATTAGTACAGAGGGCTTTTTAACCTTTAGTTTTGTTTCATATAACATGCCATGTCAGAATCTGTGCAGGTTGTCCCAGATTTAGTACTGAGTTGGAAAATAGCATAGCTGACTTGATGCTAAGGCTAAAATCTGCAGAACACAAAGCTATAGACATAGATCTTTAGGTCTAAGCAGTTGTTTTTTGCAACCAGTACTAGACCATCTGACTTTTGTAATGGAAAATCTATATCTGGACGAGTGGTAGAAGTTTTGTTGTGCTATGCTTACATTGTATATGCAGGGTTTTATTTTTGTTTTTTTGGGGAAGAATATTCAACCAGTTACATGTTGTCATGTAACTACATGACTTAGGCAGCAGTTCCAGAAGCCATCATTAGGTGACTAATGCAAAGTCAATAGGCATGATGACATATAATCACCATTTGTGTCTTCCTGCTGGCTTCCACAATTCTATGCTTGTTGGAGGCCCGCTGTGAAGGATGAAAATTACATTTAAATGTAGACTAGTATTGGCATTGTATTGCTCTTATCCAATGTTTGGTCATATTTACATTGCCAGTATTGTTCCAGGTGTTTCTTTTGCTGTTTCAATATATTAAAGAATAGTTTCTGACCACCAGATAAGAAGAGCCCCCAAGGTACTATCATGATGAAGAATTGAAGCCACCTCCTTATTCTAAAGATTGATTAGTGTCATGACAGATTTGATTATGACAAGGGACTGATGCTAATGTCCCTTACCCTCAGATCATATAACAATTGTTCCAAGAGAAAAACAAGAACTACCACATGGCCTTGTAGTCTGCTAGGCCCATTATGACCTGAACTTGGTGACTCCTCCAGTAAAGATGCAGGTTGAAGTCCCTCTTTATCATGACAAAAATCTATCATCAATCCAGTGGTGAGATTCAGTAGTTATGGCATGGACACCACTGTGTCCATGTGCAACAGAGAGGACAGTACAGTTATAGCCATCTCAATTTATCCCTCAAGCTCATCCTCACAATGATTCTCAGCATAGAGTTTCCTGTGTCTCAGAATGGTACTTCCTGGTTCCTTGGGTATGACTCATAGTATTCATGCCAAAAAAGTTTATCTATCACTGGTTTAAAAATGTTTAAATGCTGTCTTTTCTGACATGTTTTCCTTGTGATATCCATGCATAAGCTTAAAATGGGAACAATGTAATTCTTAGTATTAATGAATTCTAGTTTAATGTCATAATTTATATCCTTTAAATCAGGATTCAGAATTTGTCCATGGCACAATATTTCTGGTTTGGTCATTGCATACATTTTCTTGCTTTTTGTTTTTGTATAGGTTGCCTTGGAGAAGGTTTTCAATTTTGCTGTCTCAAATATTTTTGAGACAAGAGTGGCTGGTCGAATGGTGGCTGATATGTGCCGAGCTGCAGTGAAAGTAAGACTTTATTTTTCTTCTCTCCCTTCTTCTCAGTTAAGATCTAACAATAACTTCACTGTTTTGTTGACACTAGAATGTTTTGCCAGTTCATTAGCTCTCTCAGTCTCTCACACAAACCTTAGATAGAATATTATTTAACTAGCCCTTAGTGTTTTTTCCTTTGCAGAATCAAGGTCATTCAGTAGAAAAGATACGTTTTGTATCTTTGCTGTGGAATGCTCATTATTTTGTCAAAATATCTTAATGTAACATTTGGTTCTGTCTGATATTTCAGTGCTGTCCAGAGAAGTCTTTGAAGCTTTTTGTACCCCATTGTTGCAATGTTATAACACATCTCACTCTCAGTAAGTTTCAATGATCTAATGTTGTAACCTGTTGCTTGTTGAAAATTTGAAGTATTTTATTTGTAGTTATGTGCAAAAAGTTCTGCTCTGGAGAAGGAATATTTTGGGGGATTCTAGAATTTACTGCTCTTCCTCCAGACCATACCTATCCAGCTATTTTACCAAAGCCCAGATTTTTTTGTAAGGAAATATTTAGAACTGAAAGTAGCTTCTAGCATTCTGAGCATGTTCTTCCAACAGTTAGAGACAATATATACAATATTTTGATATACACTGTACAGTAATTTTATTCTCAAGAGATGGAGACTAATTGAAAACTACCAAGTAAACTTCCATTGCTCAATATGTATTTGAACAGGGTCCTATTTCACCATGCTAACTACTGTATTACAGTACTGTAACTTGGATGGGTTAGGATAAGAGAAGAGATTGGCACAGGATCATTCAGTTATAAATCCAATGATTCAGCCTCCCTAATCCAATTTTCACCGCTATATTACATTAATGTAATACATCAGTAGAATAGGCAAGATACACTAACTGAAGGCACAAGGTGCATCCATGCCTCTAATATTCAAGAGAATGTTAGAGAGCATGTTTAAATGCTGAATGCTGGTTTTGAAAGATAATGTACAATATAAAATAATAAGCTATTCATATGTTTATTACTTGTAACAATTGCAAAAGGTTCACTTCATATATGAATTTGAAGGGCTAATCTGCTTGTCTGAATGGTACAAAGATATCTGCAAACATGTATAAGCAACCATGTTTCTCACTTAAGCTCCTTGTATGTCTTTTACTTAAATAATAAGATTCTCAGAAATCAAAATTGGAAACAATTGAAGGCAGACAAGGAGGCTTAGGTATTGAAGAACATTTAATTTGTTTTTTGAGAATATGCTAATTTGGAAAGGCAAACATATTGTGACATATCTGCTGAATGATGACTTGATTGAAATTTCTCATAGATTTGCTAGGCAGCCAATTATATAAGACAACATTCAGACTACTTTGTAGAGGTAATGTATTTTTATCCAGAAAATGAGTGTAAATAATGTAGGTATAGGTATAAGAAACAATTAAAACAGAGATATTTTATGTACCGGTATTTGTCATCCTATAACAAAGAGTTATATGAACATATGTCTTCATACATACATACATACATATATACATACATAAAATTTTTCCACTTTCTAGTTGAAACATAAAAACATTTCATAGCATAGCTATGAGTAACCTAAACAAGAATCTTCAGAACTGTGAATGTTATTACCTATACATGCTGCATCATAGTAACAGTGAGGTATAATATATTTCATATTTAGATGATGATGCGTTACATGATGAAGAATTAGATAAAGAACTCCTCTGGAATCTTCAACTTTTATCAGAGGTATTTATGCGAAATTCTAGGTTTAATTTTCAATATATTTGGTTCATGTTTTAGTTTCAATATATGAAATAACAGACAGAAATTTACTTATGAGGGAGGAATATACTTAAGGCCTTAACTACTTAACTAGATTTCTGTGCTAGATGGAATCATTATATCGCCTGCAAAGCTCCTATAGAGAAGAACAGTGAGTTTTAAATCTGATTTGAGAGAAGAAATATAATAGCTTGAAGTTCTAAAACTATTAGTGAAAAATAGTAGTATTGTTTTCAAGTGTTATGTGTGTCCCTACTTGGGAATTAATTCATAGAAATATAATGTTGGAATGGATCTTGGAGTTCTTCAAGTCCAGTCCTTTCCAGGACATGACTCCTGATATCATCCAAGACAAATGTCCAATTTTGCTTGAAAATCTCCAGTGATAAAGCACCCATGACTTTAGGAGACATGCTGTGCCACTGCTTAATAGCTCTAACATTGAGGTAATTCCTCTATCTCTATTTCCATTTTGGAATTTCCTAAAGTCTATATTTTTAGTTTTTGTCTTGCAAAACTTAGGAGTTATGGAAAATAAATCCATACCCTCTTTCCTGAAAATAGTCCTTCAAGTATTGGAAGAGTATTCTTAACTCCTTCTCTTATATGGCTAGACACAGTTTCTTTAACTGTTCTTCATAGGATTCAGCCTTCAAATCCTTCATCATCTTTGCTGATTTTCTTTGCACTCTTTCTTTTTGATTTTCATTTCTCTTCTGATTCCCCCCGCCCCCCAGCAGTTTGGTGTCTGACAGGTTAGAATGCTTCAGCCATTTCCCTGTTTCTCATCACTATCTTGCCATCTTCTGTGACCAGTGGATTCTGCTTCCTTGCTTTCCTTTGTTCTTAACATATTCAAAGAACAGTTTTCATTATTTTTGGCATTGTGCCAGCCTGAACATATTCTGAGTCTTCCTAACATTATCCTTATTAATACGGGATGTTCCCTGATGCTCTGTTTTTGTTGTACACCTCTTTCAATTCTTAAAACTTAAACTATATTTCTCAGCTTATTAGCTCTTTATATAGCCACACTGTTTTCTTCAGGTGTCTACTATTTTTTCTTTCTCTTTGGTAGATCAGAATTGGTAGATTGAGCTTGGGCCTTAGGATTTCCTAACCCTCCCTTCTTAGCTCCTAATATTCCACAAAGCTTTCAGTATTGCAACATACTGAGAAATTTAGAACCCTCTATTTAAATAGGGTTTTATAGACAGCCTTTTATTTTCCATTTTGTTTCCTTCAGTCAATAATGGCATGTTTCTTTTAGAAACATGTATTCTCATTTGCTGTTCAGTTACTGGTAGTCCTCTTTCAGCAACCACAGATGGGATTAGCAACTCTGTCACTAAGTGTTGCTGTTGTTAAACATCATGTAATCATGACTTGTGAATTTACTACTGGCTTCTTGATTACTCTGGTTGTGAAGCTGGCAAATGATGGTCAAGCACCTCCTGGATGTTGCAGTGGTCATAAATGCTGTTGGTTGTGATGTGCCCAAATCCTGATCACATGAACCCAGGTGGGCTGCAACAGTTGCAAGTGTGAGGAACGGTCATAAAGTTACTTTTTCAGAGGTATCCTAATTTCAAAAAAATAGATCAAATGTCTCTTCTGAACTATACATTCACATAAATTCTGTTTGTGTTTATTTCTGATATTTTGACTTTTGCTAGATCACTCGTGTGGATGGGAAGAAGTTGCTGCCATATAGGGAGCAGCTTTTGAAGATTCTGCAACGAACCCTCCATTTAACCTGTAAGCAGGGTTACATTCTGTCTTGTAACCTACTGCACCATCTTCTTCGTTCTACTACACTTATCTACCCCACAGAATACTGCAGTGTGCCAGGTGGTTTTGACAAGCCTGTTTCTGAATACTTTCCTATCAAGGCAAGGATTTTAACTTTCTTAGGACTAGAGAATTTGACTGCATTTTAAAAAATAACAGTAATGAACAATTACTCTGTTGCATTTCTTTGAAGGCTATTCCAGCTCAATAGCATGGAAAGTGTAAGCGAAAGATGCTATAAGCCTAAAAATATGTAATGTCGATTTTATCACCAGTGTATTTTATTTTTTTATTTGGATGCCAGCACATATCATCTTGAAGGGATGGATCATAAAAATCAAAGTTAAATACATTGTAGTTAGTAGTTAAACAACTATAGACTAGCTTAAAATAACAGGCAATCATTAGGTCTATGTAACATTCCCTATTCTACTAAATAATAAAACAGAGATATTCTTTATTTCATAAATTAGATAGTATTTCTCCATTTTAGTTTTAAAAAATACTTTAACTTATTACAGGATAAATTAGTCTATACAGTATACCTTTTAATTCTGTAATATGTTGAATGGCCTTAGTCAGGTACACAAATACAATTAAAGAATACGATGCTAAAGATATGTGCAATACATATTATATTTTTATAATTTAAAATATAAAATACAAAAAAGCAAGATGATATTAAGTATGTAATAAAAAGTAATTGTACGGGAAGGAGTAGCAGAATATCAGTCTAGAATCTCAACATAGCCACACATGAACTAAGTCCATATTTCCCTATGTGTGCAGATAATGACAATGCTAAGCAGCAAGACAAAACTGAATAATTATAGTGATATTTCAGACTGCTTAGAAAGTGACTTGAAAACTGAGTTTTACTTTATGTGGTGAAAACAAGTAACATATATTTTCCATACCTCCTTGTTTATATTTATTTCTATCTTAAAGTAGCAAATGATCAAGCAGTAATCTGATTATAGGCATGGCATGGATGAACATACACTGAAGGAAACTGTTTTCAATGGGAGGAATTCAGTAGATACCATCAGAAAATACAATTTTAAAAATCTAAATAATTCATACATCATAAAAATGGATTTTGCCAAATGTTACTGTTACGCAAGAATTAATATGTTAAATTTTACAGAATGTATCCTGAGCGTAAAGTAAACAAATCCTAAGAATACTGACTATTGAAGAAATGGACATATTCTGTTTTTTGGAACAGATTGCCCAAGGCAAAAGAAAGTCCTAATTGAGATTTCTACGGAAGAGAAGAACAGATTAGAACACATGAACTTAAGATCCTGTTGTTTGCATATCATTTTGAATAAACTCCTTGAAATTGGCACGTTATACCATCTATCAAGTTTTATGGTTGCTATTTATAGCTACCTTTTGTATGGCATACTTAAGAACTATGTTACTCTGATTATGGTTCCAAGCACAACTGAAAGTGCTGGTCTTGACCTCAAAAGCAGTGAGTGGAATGTAACCAGTGTGTTTAGCACATGATTCTCCACCCACTCCATCTGAGTTCAGGTGCCTTCTTTTGCTTAATGAATTTGAAGAGGGTTTTCTAAAGGGGGGGTCTTTGTCATGAAACTCTTTCTGTCCTTTGTATAATTACATCATTGGAACTTCTCTAGCTTTACTTAAAAATGGTTTGATTTTATGAAATCATTTTTTTGCTTTTTATACCATAATATTTACAACCTAAGTTAAATTGTAAAAAAGGAATGTAATTTGTTTAAAACCCCCCATAAATTTAACTCTTCTTTTTTTTTAAAAAAGTAGTCTAACTGGTGACCTTAATAGGTTAGTATTAATTGAATATTAATATTCTTTTAATCCATCTCTTGCCAAGTCAAATGTTTAAGATCTTTTTGTCTGAAATAAGAAAATTATCCATTGTTAAATGTGGTGACATCATTATTTTCTAATTTTGCTAAAGGCAAAATGTACACCCTTGTGTTGTTTTTACAGGACTGGGGTAAACCTGGTAATCTACAGAAACTTGATATTCAGTGGCATGTTCCTTCAGCTGAAGAAGTTGATTTTTCTTTTGAATTGTTGGATACTTTTCTACAGCCAGAGCTTGACAAACTGGAGCAGTATTCAGATGGAAGTCTTGAAATGTCCAGGTTAGAAAGATTCATTATTGACTAAATTGTTTTTTCAAGTTTAAGTAAATGAATATAACAAAATTGCTGAATAAACTGATTTACTCAAGTAGAGGAATCAGGGATACATTACATAACTGTTTAGTTATTTAAAATATTTGTATATCAAGAATACTTTGTCAGAAAAGTTTGCTTTATTTCATGGTTTTATGTTTATTTTCTGATATATTGTAGATGCTATTCAATAATTGGTAGCTAACAATAAATCCACAACAACCTAAGCATAAAAAGTTAAAACACATATATTTGGTGTAAGCTGCTGAGACTCATTTTAATTGTGTTATATAGGAATATGTTTAATAATATAAATAGTAGCTAGTGTTATAAGATACTGTGGTTTTCAGTCAAATTAATTCTTGATTGTTATTTGTTCAGTGACTGTTCGAAAGTTACAGTGGAAACTTACAGCCAGTCCTTGAAAGTTCTGGCAATTGCAGCATCCCATGGTCAGAAGGTTGTAATTTAGGCACTTGGTAACTGGCTTACAATTGCAAACATTGCAGCACCCCCTAATCATGTGACTGGCGTTTGTAACTTTCATTGCTGACTTCCCACAAGCAAAGTCAATGGGGAAACCATCAGGAAAGTGCAAATAGTGATCACATTGCACCTAATAACTTCACAGAATTTGTCTAGCAACCACAACTACAATTGCCAAAACTGACATTGTTAGTCAGCGCAAACATTCAATGTTGCAGTTAATGATCATATTGCTTAGCAACAGAGTTCCTGGTCCCAGTTACTATTGTTAACTAAGGACTACCTATACTCTCAAAAGTTATTTTGAAGAGCTACACTTTTACAGCCTTTCAAAAACATAGTAAAGAGATATGGTCCCAGTATTTAATGTAGACTGTTCCACAGGAAGTGGGAGAAGAAGGTTCAACAATAAGGTCCTTGCAAATGACATTTCCTCAGTAACATGACCCTCAGCAAGACTTGTTTCACTATACAGGTAGAGCCAACCCAGAACAGGCACTAACAGAATTATCTGGGCCTTGAACCATGAAAGACTTTAAACCATGCAGAATTTAAAAGTGACAACCCATGTGAAACTATATCTGGAGGATAACTGGCAACCATTGAGCTCCCATATACTGCAGGCATATCTCAGAATACTCTTATTTATATTGCTACATGCTGGATCAGCTAAATCATTCAATGGTCTTTAAAAGTTCTGAAGAAGTGGACAGGATTCTTTTTGAAGTTGTGCTGTGGATCCATGCCATTCCTGGTTGAGTCAGGGTCCTATAAGATATATTCTTGACACACAGGTTGATCCCTACTGACGTACATGATGCTATAGCCTCTTTTCAGAAAACAATTTTTGACCTAGAAATTGTAGATAATTACTGACCAATCTTCAACCATCTTCCCATTTGAGGGAAGTTTTTGAGAATGTGGTGGAGCATAGAATCTGGAAAAATACATTACAGGTAATCCTCACATCACCAACAATTCATTTATTGACCATTTGAAGTTACAATGGCATTCAAAAAAATGACTTATTTTTCACATGATCGTTGCAACATCTCCATGATGCACATGATTACATGATCAAAATTCATACTTGCCAACTGAATCATATTTATGACGATAGCAGTATCAGAAGCAGTGTGATCACCTTTTGCAACCTTCTGACAAGCAAAATCAATAGGGAAGCTATATTTACTTAACAACCATGGTGCTTTAGGGGTGCTATTGTGTCTTATGTTCCTCCATTTTATGGCATTACAAGACTCAGTCTTTCCTCCACTTGAATTTCACATTTACTGAAGCCATTGGATGAGGTCAGAAATGAACATAAGGCCAGAACCTGAGTATATATGGAAGTGCCTATTCCCAATTTTTTTTTGCCTTTCTAATTAGATATGAAAGTACATGGTCTCTCCATATCCCTTTTCTCAGATAATGTCATCAGCAGTGATCATGGAAATAAACACTCTGAATTGCTACCCTTCTGCTGAAGAGCATTTGCCTGGAAATCTAAATTATTCTCACTGTATTGCGTTTTAGGAAGGCCCTTAAAACTTGCTATTCCAGGGATTGACAATTTATTATTGTTCCCTCCGGTGGCTTTGAAGTATTTCTCTAATGTTTCCAGTGTTTATGTAGGTGTACTTTAAATGTTATATTATAATTTTTATTATTTTTAATCTTATTTATAGATGTCAATTTTATCAGAATAACAAAGTTGGAAGGGACCTTCAAGATCTTCTAGTCCATCTCCCTGCTCAAGCAGGAAAAAAAGTTTTATTCAATGCTCAGAATTTCCAGGGATGATAGCATATAATATAGACAGTCAAATCAATCCATCAAATAGGTTTGATTGTTGAATAATAAATTGCTGACAAATGCATTATGTGGCTATTTAATGATTTGGCCTTTGAAATAGTGGCTTGCTTGAGCCTTCAGATAAAATAATTCAGCATGTTTGTTTAATAGGATTTTCTAATATTGTTGTGGAGGTCAGGTCTCAAAAGTTCTTTTGAGTGCTTTTTAGTAAAGGAAAAATATTTCACCTATCTAACATTTACTTTCAGAGATGATGTTCAGCAGTGTCTTACTATAGTACACAATTGCCTTATTGGATCGGGAAACATGCTGCCACCTCTGAAAGGAGAAAAAGTGGCTCACATGTAAGTAAAGTTTGCTTTTTATATAGATGATAAATTGAATCACTTAGATAAAAACATCAGAGATTGTTTTGTGCCTCATTTAGAAAGGATTCTTAAAATATGCATTGAGAATTATTCATTTGATATTGTGCATAATAAAAACATATCATAAATTTGATGATTTTTTAAACTTTCCAATCCTTTCCAATGACCTTGAAATTCCCTGATGGTCTTCCATCCAAGTACTAATCAAGTTCAGTCCTGCTTATAGTGTTAAAGCCCACAAAATGTCACTTCTTGTTAGCACTTATACAGATGCAATCCTAAGTACAACAGTAATCAAGAAGTTATACAGCTTCTGTCTTCATTTTCTTTCAAAATGTAGAAAAAATAGAAATTAAAAGATATAAAATTATAACTCTTAATCTTTAGGAATTGTAACAGTAATTGCTGTTAAATTCAGTGCATCAAGAGTTCTGTTTAAAGAATATGTATATATTGTATATCATGCAGGGTTCCAAGTCTAGTGTCATTGGAAGAGATCAAACTTTATACTGGTGTTGAATATGGTAAGTTAATGCCATTGCATAAATGGTGGAGAAAATTTTCTGTTACTTAATTCATGGCATCACTGATCTCTTATTGAAAGAAAGTAACTAACATTATTTATGTTTTTTTTTTCTGTGAATCTTAAGAAAAAAAATAGTTTAATAATTTTGTTGAGTTTAATATTGCATGCTGCCAGACTCAACAACTCTGGGCGGCTAACAGCCATCAACAATCACATTCATTACAATAACATCAATAATAGCTAAAGATAAAATATGGAAAACGTATACTGTTTATGAGCTGGCCAAAGCAGGACATGAAAGCTATCAATGTGAAGAAGCTCCTTACAATGTGCAGAGGTTGGACAGGGTCCTGTGAGTCTGCCCTGGACAAAACATAGAGCTTGTAAGGGTACATCAGTAAAATGGCACCCAAGATGAGCTACTGAGACAATGCCTGAGGCAGTAGCAGCAGCAGACAGGGGAGAAAGATCAAGCAGAGGAAGTGCCATGGCAAGATAATACTGTGCATGGGATATACCACTGACAGGTAGCTGAGGTGACATGCATTGGGAAATAGTACTGGTGACTGAAAAGGGCTGACCTAAAAGACAACACTGTGGCAATGATCATGGCTTCACAAAAACAAGCACTAAGCACTAGATCCATAGAAGCAGGGGTCTATCATATTAAGCAGGCCCCAAAGCACAGGCTATGCAGAGAGGCCTCAGAGAAAGTACATGTTGGGCCAAGGTGTAAGACACAGGCAGGAACAGAATACACTATATAGCACAATCAAGTAGCTGGCATTGTCTACAGGAACATATGTAAAGTATATTCGCTAGACCCTGATGGAAGATTCCACAGAAGGTTGTGGAGAATAAGAAGGTTAGAATACTATGGGACTTCCTGATCCAGACAGACAGTCAGATACAGTCAACCAGACTTCATGGTCATAGGCAAGGACAGCAATAGAGATAGCTCTAGCAGTGCTCAGTGATTGCAACATCAGGATGATGAATAATGAAAAGCTGGAGAAGTACTAGGACTTGAATTAGGAATTAGAGGGGATATAAAGGCCAAAGTATTCCCAGTGGTGGTAAGGAGCACTTGGAGTTATGATTTGGAGAGTGACTCCAACAGATCCTAGGAATAACATCAGAGTTCTTTGTCCAGGGGGATACAGGGATAAGAACAACTAAGGTACTGTGGAGAATCCTCAAATTTATCTCTGAAATAAACAAGGTTGTTTTATATACAAGCCTTATGGGTACATACATACATACAGTATGGTATGCATGCAATTATATATGTGTATAGTCCATGCAAACCTTTCCACAACTTAAACAGTTTTGCTGGAGAGAAACCTATTCCTTAGTTTTTATTTTTATGTTTCTGCCCCCTTTAACATGTCCTTGCGACACATTGTAATTTATAAACTTTATAAATAATGAATAGTCTTATTTGTTTAGATTTGTCGAAAGAGAATTACAGGGAAAGAATCTGTAAAGTGACAAGAAAACTCCTACGTAAGTATGCTTTTAATTGTTCCATTTGTTCTCATTTTCACTGAATTTGTACAGTAGTTCAAAAGACTTACAAAAATCCAGATGGTAAATCAGATATGAAGCAAAGTAGTTTCTTCTTCAGTTTAAGTGAATGAAGGTGTTTGGTTGTGATGTCTTGAGATTCATTAGTTTGTTTAAGGGGTCAGGGTGGAATGTGGGACAATGGATGGATCTTCCTTTCATTTTTTGATTGGGGAACTACATTTTTTATGTGGTTGGTGAAAATTGAAGACTATCCTTTTTTTCCTACTAAAAACAGAAGAAAATTGTACTACTGTTCCTTGTTAGCTTGCCATCAATATGACAACAGTGCTATAACTATGAACAATTAGTTTATATTGCTTTGTTTAATTTTTTTTCTTTATTGTAATAGACTTTGTACTTGACAACTCGGAGGATGATACTAAGTCTTTGTTCCTAATCATTAAGGTATAGTTGACATTTCTAGTGTGATTTCTAAAACATTAAGTTGAATGGATGGCCTTTTCTGTATAACTCAAATTCTTGTTCCACAGATCATTGGGGACCTTTTACATTTCCAAGGTTCACATAAGCATGAGTTTGATTCACGGTGGAAAAGTTTTAACTTGGTGAAGAAATCAATGGAGAATAGGGTTAGTATTTACTATAAGTAATTTATTTACACAATTAAGATTTTAAGGAATCTAGAGGGAGTTAATGTTCATAATTAATGAAATTTTAAAAAAGGAATCACAGGTAGGTCTCAATAAAGTTTTTCCATATATAAATAATTGATTTGCCTATTTGCAGCTTCAAGGCAAGAAACAGCATATTAGAACACTGCTCATTGACAGAGTCATGTTACAGCATGAGGTAAATATATGGGTTTTTTTTATTACTGTATGTGGGCTGTCTCTGAATCTGTAGTATTTACAACTTTCATTTATAAAATTAAAAAAATCTAATTTGTTCCTTTTTCTTTAGTTAAGAACACTCACTGTTGAAGGCTGTGAATATAAAAAAGTACATCAGAACTTGATCAGGGACCTTCTTCGTTTATCTACAAGTTCATATGGCCAGGTAAGCCATATGTCCCCTCATTTTATACAAGCCAGACATTAATGGCAGGAGTTTTGAAATAGGTATTTGCAAGAAATGGAGTGCTATTCCACAGCTCATTTGAAATTTCTGAGAACTCTTTCTGTGTCAGCTTTAATCTTTGTGATGCTATCCTGTACAGGTAATCCTTGACTTTCAACTGTCCATTTAGAGACAGTTAAAAGTTATAGCAGCACTGAAAAAAAGTGACTTATGACTGTTTTTCACACTTACAACCATTGCAGCAGCCCCCTGGTCACATGATCAAAATTTGGATGCTTGGCAATTGGTTCATATTTTTGATGGTTACAGTGTCCCAAGGTCACCTTTTGCAACCTTCTTACAAGTGAGTGGGGAAGCCGGATTCACTTAACAGTCATGTTAGTAACTTAACAACTGTAGTGATTCACTTGACAGATGTAGCAAGATAGGTCGTACAGTGAGGCAAAATTCACTTAACAAATGTTTCGTTTAACAACAAAAATTTTGGGCTCAATTGTGGTCTTGAAGACTACCTGTATGTCTTTATTTTGAAAGCTTGTTATCATTTCCTAAATAGCATTTGGACCAGAGGTGGGTTTCAGCAGGTTCTGACCAGTTCTGGAGAACCGGTAGTGGAAATTTTGAGTAGTTCAGAGAACTGGCCCCGCCCCCATCTATTCTCTGCATTCCGAGTCCCAGCTGATCGGGAGGAAATGGAGATTTTGCAGTAACCTTCCCCTGGAGTGAGGTGGGAATGGAGATTTTACAGTATTCTTCCCCTGGAGTGGGGAGGGAATGGAGATTTTACAGTATTCTTCCCCTGTCATGCCCACCAAGCCACACCCACAGAACTGGTAGTAAACTGGTCTTATCCAAGATTCGCAAATGTAAGCTTGCTAGAGCAGCCAAACTTTATTACTGCTTACTGCTGATTCACCACTCTTTTTTTTTTTTTGCCACACAGAAGGTGAGCAAAGGAAGGAAGGAAGGTGAGGCATAGAAAGATGAGGCAGCAGAAGTGATGCTTGGTGTGTTACAGGACATTCTTTTCAACAGAGCTTTGTAGCTACCTGCTCTGTCTTATCCTTGAAGGGAAGAAAGAGCTACACTTTCTCAACAGAGCTACTTATCTTTCTGATCAACGTAGTTGGGACCATGGAATACATACCTGTTCTTCCACGGTGGCTGGTCCCTTGGCCCGTAGACGCAGAGTGCCCCTTCCTGTGCCAAGTTGAGCACATCCGCTGTTTTTGCCTCCTTTGGACCTTTGACTGATCATGTCTAGAACAGAATAAGACAATGTTTGCTGAGGTTTTGCTTGGTTTGCACAGCAGAAATTCCAGCTTAATTTAGGAAAGCTTACTTTCATGTCCCCAAGCAAGAACTTCAAAAAAATGCTTACTTATCATTAGTCAGTATTCTGTGATCATAATCCAGTGTTCTTTTTCAGTTTTGGGGTGTGCCACCGCTGACCCACATTTATTAGGTTTTCAGTAACTTGTTAAAGCCATAAAAACAGCATAATGTATAATAGACTCTGACCCAAACAGATAGGTTTTTACATTATTGGCATACTGAAATATTTATGAATTTAAACTCAAAGAATATTAGGAGTCCAAATCCCCAGCAAAGAACATTGAATCCTTTGATATCAGTGGCTGCTAGTAAAAAATGCAGCTTCAAAATTGTTAATTATAAGAGTCTGGAAAGAACATTATAAAATTTTATTTGAAAAATGTAAGTGCACACGTAGGAAATAGACTGTCATTGGAATTGGGAAGGCTACTTGAGATAAAATATGTGAGACAACATATACCCATCAAAACAGAAAAGAAAAGATCTGCAAAACATAAAAAAGAATCTGAACTGCAATACCAATCATGGGACAATGTACCCACAATTGGAAGAGTAGAATGTCATGGAATTGAATTTTTAAGTGATACTTTTAAATAATTACTATCTAATGCAAATCTTTCACATTCATTCCTCACTCATTCCAAATAGGGAGATGATAATAATAATCAAGTTTACTTACCCCAGTAGTAAACTTTCATACATGTAGTTATAAAATTCTTTCTGGTATGGCCTATTGTAAATCTGAGTGCACTTAAGAATGGAATTTCACCTTAAGGACAAATCAGAGTACCTATGCCAAAGGTGATTTGGTACACATCGGGCTAAATAATTATTTTTGTGGTCCCATGGTACTTTTGCCTTTATGGACCCCTCCTTCCATTAAAAATGGTATTACAAATTATATTTTACGTGATTTCAATGTATGCTTCATATTTTTACAAAGAAATAAGGAATAGTAAATAATCTAAATATTATTTTGTAATAATAATCAAGAGTTGCAGATTAATTACCTCTATTGGACATCATCATTGCTAAATTTTAGAATTCACATTTTGTGGGCCCTAGGCACTGTGCCTTTCGTACCTAACAGATAGGTTGTTCCTGAAGTACCCATGGCAAATTAGAACAGAGTGTTGCTTCCAGCGGAACAAAAAGGAAATCTGTAGTTTGCCAACAGATCCGCATCTCTTCAGAAAGGGAAAAGGCCAAAATCCAGCTCTATAATTAACTAAAGGAAGCATGACCAAAAAAGTTAAGTAGATGCAATACATGGAAATGTTTGCATATTTAAAGAAAGCCGTCACAAAGAGTTTGCACAAGTTACTTGTCACGGTTCCAGGTATCATTGCGTATCTTCTATGAAAAGAACGCGTATTCTTTGACAAATTGCAGTCCCCATTTCCTTTGGATAGCTTTAGCAGACTTTCCAACTTTAGGGCAAATTTAGATGGATCCTTCAATTAAATATAACTTTACCACTGCCAAGGTTTGCTGGAGAGGAATAAAACTGGCACTAAAATTTGTCCTTGCTCACTTCCTATAAACAAGATTTGAAGTGGTGAAACTGTAAGCCATAAGAGTTCTAATCTCTTTGCTATTTCCCTTGTTCTGCAATCCTTTGTATCTTCATTGCCATTGTTGTTTTGCACTCAATCTAGCAGCAATTAAGGGCCTGCCCTTTGTATATAGCTGTCAAAAAATGGTTCCGTTGACTGGAACATTTGAAAAATAAAATAAAACTGAAACAATTCAGTTCAAAGTGGTTCCTGTTAGGGTACTTGTAGAATTTATTTTCTGGCTTCCAGGTACATTACAATAGAAATAATCTTAGAAAGAAAGAAAGAAAGAAAGAAAGAAAGAAAGAAAGAAAGAAAGAAAGAAAGAAAGAAAGAAAGAAAGAAAGAAAGGGATTAACCCCAATATTTTGTATTGTAAAGGGAACATTTCATTTTAAAGTGGAAAATAATATCAGATATTGTTCTGCAATTCTATTTAGCATGCTTTATAAGGGTCCAAATGAGAATATTTCATTTACAGTCATTTTGATTTAACTTGTATTTCAATGGGTTTTTGAGGCAGTATTTTTGCTTTCCCCTCTCCCCATTCATAAGCTGTTTTGAAACCAGCAAAGGGACTGTTCTTCCTTAATTGTACATGTAATAGAATATTTAGTAAGACATTTTCAAAAACTAAAGCTAGTTTCTGGCAAATTGCTGCTATTTGTAACTGGCTTATGGAGGATGCCTTCACAACATTATACAAATGATAAAGGCAAACATGTCTGTATATTCTTAAGGCTGAAGTATGTTCTACTTCTGGCATTTTTCATTTCTATCCTAATTAGATTACTGTAAAAGTTATCTAGAAACAAGATTTAAACAAAGTAAAAACATGTTTCTTCTGAGTTGGATTTTAAATATCTGCCAGATAAGATGGCCTCTGAATATAAGCCTTGAACATGGATTTTTTCATATTTCTAAGGGGAAGAATGTCAGCTCCCCAAAGAGAATTTTTCTACCATTACTTGCAGTTTTTGCTTACTGTCTGCCTCCCTGAAATGGGATGTTCTGTCCTTCCCTTAATTTCTTTTGGGTTAGCACAGTGGTTCTCAACCTTCCTAATGCCGGGACCCTTTAATACAGTTCCTCATATTGTGGTGACCCCCAACCATAAAAT
>JANHFM010007153.1:8701-19474 GCA_032468115.1 Grayia smithii
GATTTATTTTTCCCTCCATAACTATTGTCCAATAAGAGGTGACTAGAGAGTTTATGCCCTTATATGGACATAACAGGGGACAATGTGCTGACACTGTAAACCACTATGAGAGGACTGTAAAGCACTGTGAAGCGGTATATAAGTCTAAGTCATGGGTATCAAACTCGATCATTTCATGTGCTGTATCATGATATATCATGATATATCGCAGCATTTTTTGCCTTTGTGGAGCCAGGGTAGGCGTGGCCTGTGCACGACACATCCAGCCCATGGACTGCCAGTTTGACACTCCTGGTCTAAGTGCTATTGTTATTGCTATGACATCAGTCTACAGCACAACGCATATGGAGAAACATGGGACACTGTTATCTTCCCACCAAAGTGGTACCTATTTATCTACCTGAATTTACATGTTGTCAAACTGTAATTTGGCAGGACCTGAGGCAACTGACAGGAATCCACTCCATCACACAGTGGTGGGACTTGAACCACCAGAATATAGACCTTCTCTGCGCCTCTTTGTATTTGCATATATCCTGTCATAATTCAAGTGAGAGACAGTAGACTGTAGGTCATGATGTCATGACACACTTTTGTTATTGAGTGTCACTGTAACCCATGCTAACTTGTCTGGCATACCTGGAGAGCACAAGATTGAGGAAGACTAGATTAACTGCCTTGCATCCATAGAAACATACAGAATTTAGACAATTCCCATACTTTGAACTGCTTTCTGCAGTATTCTAAGGCAAGATGGAGTGCCTGAACTTTGGATTTTTCTAAAACTTTGTTGGCATTTGGATGGACATTAAAACAACTTTTGGTATGTCTGCAAAAAATTATTACTTTAGTCCATACATGGAAAATGCAAGGGCAATGAATGCATAGGGGAGGGAGAACTGAATGACTGTGAGATTGACATCTAATGATGAACAATGGTTTGTAAAAAAAAAAACCTCTCCGATACCAGTGCTTTTAGGAATTTGAATCATAACTAATAATTTGTTCTTTCTGAGTTTTTTCTCATCCAAATATTTAAAAAGCTCTGGTGGAACAAATACAGAAAATGACTATTTGTGGCTAACATCCCAATTCTCTATCTTTTCACTATAAGAATTTATTTTTCCTAACATTTTTAATGTCAGCTTCTCAATTCTTTTCCTAAAATCTTTTTCTATTTAAATCCATTTATCCATATGTGAAATTTTCCTGTAAAATAGCTTTCTCCAATCTAGATGCCATGCTGATGGGCAGACTTTCAGATCTCCAAATTCTCAATAACAGCTATATGTACTGAGGAATTTTAGAAGATGCAGTCTATATATCTGGAGGATTATTTAAGTCTGCAGATATTTTGTTGTGGAACTTGTTTACTGTTGCTGAAGTTTGGTCATATTTCTTGGATCTTCTTATCTCTTACTTACATTTGTCACAATACCTTCTCTGGACTTTTTAATTTTGTAGAAAAGACATTAACTTAAATGAAGTTATGTGTCCCCTTTTCCATTAATCCAGACTAGGACAGCACATCTGATGTAGAATAAAGTAGGTCCTTATGAAAAACATGGAGCAGAGGTTTTATGGGATCACAAGGTGATAAGTTTAAAGCCCACTATCTTGGCTAGATGTTGGCTCTGAGTGACCAACCTTCAAGTTGGCAGAGTCCATCGTTAAGGCCTTTCAGGCAGTCTGTCATCCAACCCCTACTTCAGCAGCAAAATAATGTTATTTTTGGGGTTGGCCAAATGTGGGGGAAGTCATGGCTTAGGTACAGACAATACATACATATAGTACATAAATGATCCTCATAGTTTATGAGAGGGAAAGTGAACATTAAGCTCTCCAAAATATCTCTCCAAGGTTTGTACATAGTTTGTCTTTCTTTCTTGATAATATACTTCATATTCGTGTTGTAGTTCAGTTTTCATTTACAGTACTTAACTCTCTCCATTTCCAAATCAGTCTATTGAGCAACCCAGATGTATACAAATGACATTTCATTCACTGCACAAAGAATTATAGGAAGGAAATATAAGTCTCTCACATCTCACTTTGCATCCCAAAATCATATTTACATCTTGTAACCTATTCTTCATTTCCATATATTTATTTACCTACTAATTTATTTATTTATCATATATTTCACATGAGTATGACTCTGGGTAAAGTCCAACAATCATCAGGAAGCTCCTGTATAATATGTAGTTTTCATAGGTGCTTTCCACTAAATAATAGAGAGGATGCACAAGCCTTTTTAATTTATTATTCTAACTTTGGAATAGTTCTACTTGTGCAAGCATCCTTGCAACAAACTGTTTAAGCTTTATCCCTTAGATACAAGCTTTCTCCCTACAGAAGGACCAGCTGTATCAATAATCTGTCAACCTTCCTACTACGAAAGTTAGCAGCATTTTTAAAGCCTCTGAAGCAAACCAGTGGGATACCTAATTCTCAAAATTTTGGCAACTTCTGAAAATAGTCTACTATTTCTCAAAATTCCAGCTACTTCTGTGAAACTTTTACAACCATGAGTGACTTTTTCCATGATGGTCTATAGCAGTGGTTCTCAACCTGTGGGTTGGGACCCCGTTGGGGGTCGAATGACCCTTTCACAGGGGTCGCCTAAGACCATCGGAAAACATATTTCTGATGGTCTTAGGAACCGAAACACCACTCCTCTATCAATATAGGCTCAATATAAGGGGCCACAGGCTGGCATGACACAATTGAAAGTGAACTGAAGAGGAGGAGGCGGCAGGAGGAGGAGGAGAAGGCACCACGGTGGTGACAGCGGCAGCAGAAGCAGCAGTGGGGACTCCTCGGGAAACAGCCAAGTCCGCCACCCCTTTGCCTGCCTCCTCACCTCCCTCCCCGCCGTGGAGACAGACCAGGGGGCAGCAGCACCAAGAAAAGGGAACTGCGACCAACGTCTGCGTGTGCTGCAAGGGAGAGGAGGGGGAACTACCAAAGACTGTGCCACTTTGGAGAAAGGTATCCAGTGGGGGTCACGACAACATGAGGAACTGTATTAAAGGGTCGCAGCATTAGGAAGGTTGAGAACCTTTAAGTGGTTCAAACTAACCCTTGTTCTGTGGTTGAGCAAAGACCTGAATCTGGATTTCCCAGTCCTAGTTCAATGACTTAACCCTACCTTCTGAAATAAATCTGGCTAAAATAAAATCAGATTGTCCTGGAGTTTATTCTAACGTGTTATGGCTTGGCAACTGGCACAACAAGATCAAGTTCATTCTATCAAGTGAATGCTAGGTTACTTCCTGATTATTTTCCTCTTTATTATTTTTACTTCCAATGGAAGGGGCAACCATATAAACCTTCGTTAACATTTTGTTAAATGCCTGGCACAGGCATTTACACGTCCATCCTTTCAATCTCTTGGTTTTGTTTTGTTTTTTCTGTAATGAAACAGAGAAGCGGTCTCAATTATGCTTGTGGCCCTGTCTCAACACAGAACTCTTGCAGGTGTATCTTTTGTAGGCATTAATTGCCTGCACGTCATCTTCACCAATTGGCGGTGACCAGAATTAAACCCAAATGTGAACCTATAACTGCAGAATGCTAAAGAAAAGATGGTCCATCATATCAGATCTCATTGCTGGAAGAAACATACCTGCTGCCTTATACAGAAGGGGAAGCAAGCAGCAGCTTGATTGGGCACTGTACCTAACCAAGAACTAGTTTTGCAAGGAATCTGCATGGAAATGTCCGTGCTGAAAAGCATCCCATTTTTTAAAAAAAAATGGTTTTCCATATTTTAAAAAAATAATAAAAAGAAATGTCTTTAATGGGAAACAATAATGCTACTCATTCTTCTTTCAAATCATCGTGTGGCAAGAGTTTAAATAGAAACCTCAGTCAAGATTGACAGTGGTTAATCATTCCGGTGAACATTGAACAAATTTCCTTATTAGTAGTACTTACATGAAATGCTTAACCTAAGCGATTTCAGTGCTCCTGAAAACCTTGCCTACAGAATCACATTAGCAATAAACCTATCAACTGAAAAGTAAAACATTTTACATTTTACACATCTTCCCTGGAAGTCAATTTCAGGCTGTTCATCCTTGCTAAATGCTATCTCAGCTTTACACCGACCAAAATTTCATGCCAAGAAGTAAACAGCATGCCTTGCTAATAGAAATGATTATCTGATAGAATGCTTAACACAAAAATAGATTTTACTAAAGTGATAGCACCTTAAGATTTGTGAGACTTTTGAGGTAACTTATATTCATTCAAGCTGCATTTCAGACACAATGAGTGTAGGCCAGCAGCAGTCTGTGGACACATGAGACCTCTGATTGCATTGTGTGGGTGCACTGGATAGTTTGGGGAACTATCTTCTCAGTTCTTGATACCCAAATGTTCAGAGAAACAGACCTTGATTTTCTTATTGCTTATAACAAAGGAAGAACAAATGTAAAAGATGAGGCTGAGCTGGAAGGTGAGGTTAAACGCAGGGGGGAAATCCAGCAGGTTCTGACAGGTTTTGGAGAACCAGTAGCAGAAATTTTGAGCAGTTTGGAGAACTAGCAAATACCACCTCTGGCTGGCCCCAGAGGGGTGGGAATGGAGATTTTGCAATATCCTTCCCCTGGAGTGGGGTAGGAATGGAGATTTTGCAGTATCCTTCCTCTGCCACACCCACCAAGCCACACCACACCCGCCAAGCGACACCCACAGAACCGGTAGTAAAAAAATTTGGATTTCACCACTGAAGTAAAGCAAGTCATTTGTGGATGGATTGGAGGGAATGTGTGAAATTCCAGTGGATATATGAACCTTCCCTGCCTACCAATCCTTATGTAGAAAAAAAAATGTGATTCTCACACAAATGAGAGCAGATGGCCATATGACTAAATTTTAGTTTAATTACTTATAATATTTCTGATAGGAGATTCAACAGAATCTGAGAATAACATGTTTACTAGTTAATTAATATGAATAGCCCAGACCTTGCTAGGTATGCAACAGTTAACCTTTTTTTTTAATAGCCATAAAAGGAAATTTTTATTTCCACTGTTCACTCCCCACCACTGTGTAAGTCTTCCCCCATTTTAAAATAGAACATTCTTGGTTTTATACCATGGAATAGAAGTACAAAATGGCTTTTCTCTTAGTTTCACTTTGAAACATCAGAGAGTTGCAGCTAATTAGACCTCTAGATATGTGTCATAAAAGATTCATTTGTACAACTGTTGGGGCACCTGAATTACAACTTTGTTTTCTTCTTCATTATAGAGCAGAGCACAGCACACATGATACATACAAGACAAATGACACATTGGCTTTTGCTATTAGCACAACATGCAATCCCTACAGGCAATCAGGATAGACAGAAGATGGAGAAATTTGAAACACTGGGGCATTTGCATATGTGTATATGGGTTGTACAGTCACCTTACATTATCTGGGGCAGCATTATCTCCTCTTCCTCCTTGAGTCCTTTTCTTTTTCTTTGCCACCCACCATATAATTCAACACTCTCTTCTTTCTCTCGCCTCCCCCTTTTCTATTTTTCTGAACCTCTGCTTCTATTCCCTTACCATCACTAGACGTCAAACACTGCCATTTAAAAACAGAAATCCCATTATATTATTATACTGTGCCTCAGGCATTTTAAGTGTTGTGATGCCACTCACACAATCTTTTTGATGTTCATGATCTCAGGCTGAACGATATTATTAACCAAGGAGAGAAGCAACCTAGAATTACAGATAAATTTCCTAATGATGAGAGCAATCAACCAATGGAATAGCTTGCCTTCAGAAGTTGTGGGTGCTCCATTACTGAAGGCTTTCAAAAAGCCTTCTGGACAACCATTTGTCTGAAATAGTACAGAGTTCCCTGTCTGAGTAGGGGGGTTGACTAGAAGACTCCGGGATCCCTTTCAACTCTATTATTCTATGTTCTATATCATTGTTGGTTAACCTTTTTGATACCGAGTGCCGAAATGAGAGTGCGCACACATGCGCAGTGGAGCACCGGAAACCAGAAGAGCAGTTCCCCAGTGCTCCAAACGCCGGGAAGCTGAGCATGCACACTGGTCACCTGGTCTTCCAGTTTCTGGTGTGCATGCGCGTGCGAATATCAGCTGGAAGGCACGCATGTGCACGACAGAAACCAGAAGAGCAACAGGCGATGACGAGAGATGGCTCTGTGTGCCACTTCCAGCATGCTTGCCATAGGTTTTCCATCACAGGTATAGCTAGTTTCCTATGCTAGGTATAATGTACTTGCCTTAACTGTGAGGTAAGAGAATGAGATAGATGGCATATAAATTTAATAAACGAGCAAATATATAAACCAAAGATGACTAGTTCACTGTCATGCAGCAACCCATGTTTGATCCTGCAACGTAACAGCCAAATGAGGTGATGCTTGATAGAGGGCTTTGTGAATTCAGTTAACAAAGGAAACAAAGGAAGGTTGCAAAGGGAGTATTCAAAGGACCCTCCCCCAATTCACACACATAACTATCATCTATGGGAAATTCTTGTCTTCCCCAGTCCCTCTATGCCATCTGATCAGGATGCAATAGGACAAGGGAGTATGGGAAGGGGAGGGGCAGCGTATGTTGCTCAAACAACTGCTTTCACAGAGACCTTCTCTGTGTTGTGTGCTTCTCAGCATTTCCTTACTGCATAAGATCCTGAAATTCAAATCTGTAACACTAGCGCCGTGTACAGTATTGTTCCTGCTGCCAAAGAGAAAATTAGGCACATGCAACCGAACCACAGAAAGGTGGTCTAGGCCAAGTTTTTTGCTCTGTGTAGTCCCCCCCCCTCCCCAAAGCACAGAAGTACCTGCTTGCTAGATTCCTCTCCCTCTCCCTCAAATGTGGAGCAATCCAGCATGACTGGAGGCTTACAGGAGAAGTGAAAGGTAGCATGTTGTTTGTGGTTGCAAATGCCTATGTGTGATGCTGGAGGATATGAGGGGCTGGAAGCAGAGCCCATGGTCATTTCTCTTGCAGTGTCATCCAGAGGCTCTCCTTCCTTATGTAAGAATGTAAAATAATGCACAAGCTGATTCCCGAGTTTCATACCTTGTGCTACAGCTTTGCGCAGTCTGCATGAAAAGCAGCCTATCACAGAACTGACCTTGCAGACTTGTAATGTAATAGGAGGTGATAAATAGGCTTTCATTTTCAGCAGGATAAATCCATTCATTAATTCTTCTTCCTCCTACATCAGAACTACCTCTGACATAGTAAAACATGTACAGCTTGGCAAACAGCCTTCAGTAGGAGGAATAGAAACAGAGAATTTGTTTTCCTCTTTGGCATCTCTGATTTTGAACATCCTTGCATAAATCTGAGGCTCCTCCCGCTTCCAACCCAGATCCTCCACAATTCGGATGTTGCTTTTTGTAAGAAAATCTTTGCAGTTTGTTTGTTTACTTTTTACCGCTCCTGGCTTCTGAGGACCAGTAGCTTTGTTACTGCCCCCATTCAAATGCCAGCAAACATAAAGAGGCTTTGTTTTTTCCCTCTCTCTTTTTCCCCCTTCCTTGTCCCTTGGTTTTGTCCTCCAAGGGATCATTTTTATTCAAGTGTGATGAATGATGTGAGCAGAGTACCAGTCCTGGACAAAGGGCTGCATCAGAGCTGGCCAAGCGTACAGCTGCCTTTTTGTTTACCAGGATGAGAGATGTAACCTCAGAGGTAGAAGATAATAGACAAGACTATAGAAGAAGTCTGAGAGTTGGCTTGAGTCTGCTTTCCAGAAGCCAAGTAACCTTTATTAAACATAAATCATGTCAGCTCTTACCAAGAAAAAGCCTCTGAACTCTGCCATTCATGTGACATGAAGTAAAGGAATAGTAGTATTCATCTGCTTTAAAGACCAGCGTACACAGCCGTTAATGGGGATCAACAATATTTTGGCCTGCTGAAACAATGAAGTTTGCAACCATCTATAATTATCCAGTTTGCAGCAGAATATTTGAGAATGTTTAGGTTAGATTAGCAGAGTTAATCTAACCTAATCAAGGAAAGTACCTTGTAGGTCATCTAGTCCAACCCCACCCCTGCCCAAGCAGGAGACCCTACACCATTTCTGACAGATGGCAGTCCAGTCACATCTTGAAAGCTTCCATTGATGAAGCTCCCACAACTTCTGAAGGCAAGCTGTTCCATTGGTTGATTGCTCTCACTGTCGGAAAATTGCTCCTTATTTCCAGATTTCTTTCCTTGTTCAGTTTCCATCCATTATTCCTTGTCTAGCCTTCAGGTGCTTTGGAAAATAGCTTGAACCCCTCCTCTCTGTGGCAGCCCCTCAAATATTGAAACACTGCTATCATGTCTCCCTTGGTCCTTCTCTTCACTAGACTAGCCATGCCCAACTCCTGCAATCATTCATCGTATGTTTTAGCCTCCACTCCCCTAATCATCTTGGTTGCTCTTAATCTTAATCTTGGTTAGATTCATTATCAACCAAGAAATCCCTGTTCAGTATAATATCCATTTGCCAAATCATCACATAGTTGAATATTCTTTTACAATCAGATTGTCAATTCAATTACCCATAAAATTCTGATAATAACTTCCCTACATTGTGCAAAGATTTTGGATTGACCATTCCCTTGTGACAACTAATTTGATAAATTGACTATCAGCTGAGGTTTATCTGATTAATTGGCAAAGCTAAGTATGAATAAAAGCATTATTGTTTCAGATTATTACAATTTATTACAGAATTAATCAGTAGCACAAATTTTAATTAAGGTTTGTTTACTTTTTTTTGGCTATAAATTATAAATGCTTGTTTTCTAATGATAAATGAGTGTTTTCATTGATTACGATATAAATAGCTCTATGCTCTTTGAGTGAAGTTCAGATTTAATTGATTACTCAATCAATTGGTTCTTTAAACAATAATTTGAAATTGAGAGCCAGTTTGGTGTAGTGGTTAAGAGCCTGGCCTAGAAATCAGGAGACTTTGGGTTTTAATAGGCATGACTAACTTTCGGCCAGTCATTCTTTCTCAGCCCAAACCACCTAACAGGGTTGTGGTGGGGAAAACAGAAGGAGGAAGGAGTATTGGTATGCTTGCTGCCTTGAGAGGTATATGAGAAAAAAAGGCAGTATAAAACTCAAAAAAAAATATTGCTTGACAGTTATAGTGTCAGAGTTCAGCTGTGTCTATCAGAGGTGGAATAGGAACTGAAAGTTCTGTCAAGTTCTATTATTGCCCATAATGAGAACTTTGGAATTTGTTGTCCTCTTTTCAGTTAACATAAAATTCTTCCCACTAAATAAACATGCCTTAGTTGTTGTTCATGCCATTTACCCTCAACACATTTAAGACAACTAGATCCACCATTTAAGTTTGGATGGCAAGATGCCTTTGCAGATCAAAAGGATGTTTTTAGTCTTCTGTGTGAATATCTGGTGTTGCTATCCCTTGAGAAATGAGGAGCTGGAATATTTCCAAATCAAAAAAAAGTGGGAAAGATACGTTGTCTGATATAAATAATGGGATGGGTCAGAGGTTAAAGAGACGTTGAGTCAAGCAGAAGTTGTTGGTGCCTTGGGGAACAACTGCTCACCCTTTTCCCTTCTTGGCTGTACTTAATGGAATAAACTCTTTATCCTTTGCTTAACTTTTCAGTCACCCATTGCTTTCTACAGATGTTGAGACTTCTGGAACTTTTGGAATAGGTCCAATTTAGATTAGCCCCACTACTGTTAAAAAAAAAAAAGCATACATGTTTAACATGAATTAACATGAGTTTAACATGAATTCCTATAAGTCCCAAATCTAATTGAAGTTATTTGCAAGCTTCGTGTAGGATGAAGTTGCCGTTTGACAATGACTTCCTGTGTTTCAGATCTACATTTATAATTAGTTTATGGCTTAGCAGCTCTATTATTCCTCCAGAAACAAAAAAAAGGTGGGGTAATGAGGGTCACAAAATGGATCCACTTCAATAGCAGTGTATCTGTTCCTCCAGTTTTCTTTCTAACAGTTTGTAAGCACCCAAGCTGTGTATGAAAATAAAGGGGTTGGGGGAAGGATTTGCTTTTTCTCCAATCCACTTGTATCGGCTTTGACCCTGTCTGAGCCACCCTGCAGTTTTTGTTTTGTTTGCAAAAATCCAGAATAGAATAAAACAAACAGGAAGTGTTGGAAAACAAACCCTGCAAAGTTTGCTGGGACAGCTGCCAAAAAGGAACCAGACTTGCAAATTGCTGTCAGTCAGACTTTGTAGTGTCATCTGTGGCATGTGCAAGTCAGAGATGGGTTTCAGCAGGTTCTGACCAGTTCTGGAGAACCGGTAGCAGAAATTTGGAGTAGTTCGGAGAACCGATTCTGACTGGTCCCATCCCCATCTATTTTCTGCAGGGGTGGGTTCTACTTACCTTTAACACTGGTTCTCTTCATGCACGCGCTTTGCTTGCATGCGTGCCGAACGTGCGCTCCGTGCATGCTGGAAAACAGCTCAAAAAAAGCACTCTGTGCATGCGCAGAGTACTTTAGCCCAGCTGATGGGCGCTTTTTAGTGGATTGCTGCGCCTCAGCTGGGCTAAACTGCTCAGAAATAAAGGAGAAACGTAAGTACAGATGGGCAGGTGGGCCCAGCTCCCGGCTGCGGAGAACTGGTTCAGTGATGTCACACCGCCACCGCTATCGGCTCGCACAAACTGGACTGAACCAGTAGCAATCCACCACTGATTCTCTGCCTCCCGAGTCCCAGCTGATTGGGAGGAAATGGGGATTTTGCAGTAACCTTCCCCTGGAGTGGGGAGGG
>JANHFM010007153.1:22451-33225 GCA_032468115.1 Grayia smithii
CCGGCGTATAAGACGACCCCCCACTTATCTGAAGATTTTAATGGGTTAAAAAGTCGTCTTATACGCCGGAATATATGGTATTTAGCCATTGATTAAATTTTATTAATGGTCATGAGATTATATTTAAGAACCATTAGGTCATGGGAGAAATGAAAGCATTTTTCTGGGCTCACATTTTCAAGGACTGTATGCATCTGTAAATTCAGTCTGTGCATGGCGGTAGAAACAATATTGTGCTAGATGGACCAATAACTGTATCCTATGGAAAGCAACTTCTTGGACTCTTAAGAATGAAGTTAGGAGACAGAAGATATACAGTGATCATATAATTTTAAATAAGTGAGTCGATCTCATTTTTCTTTGCTCCACTATACAAAAACTATTGTGCCAGCCCAGCAAAGGCATCTATGTTTTCCAATATAGTTGTTAAGCAGTAGAAACCAATGTGGTATGGATAGCCCTGGACTTGGAACATTCCTTTAGGGACCAAAGTTACAGCAGCACTGAAAAAAGTGATTTATGTCCATTTTTCACACCTACAATGGTTGCAGCATTCCCATGGTCATGTGATTAAAATTCAGATGCTTGGCAACCGGCATGTATTTATGATGGTTGCAGTATCCCGGGGTCATCTGATCATCTTTTGTGACCTTCTCGCAAGCAAGGTCAATGGGAAAGTCAGATTCTGTGTTACTAACTTAATAATAGAAGGGATTCAGTTCATAAGAAATGTCCTAGAATGAGGCAAAATTTACTTAACAACTGTCCTGCTTAGCAATGGAAATTTTGGGCTCAGTTGTGGTTGTAAGTCAAAGACTGCCTGTATAGTGGTTAAAGGTTGGGGCATGACTGGAAAAACTCAATCAAGGTTCAAGTCTACCCTCAGCAGTGGTGGCATTCAAAAATTTTTATTACTGGTTCTGTGGGCATGGCTTTGTGGGCGTGACATGGCTTTGTGGGCGTGGCAGGGGAAGGATATTGTAAAATATCCATTCCCTCCCCACTCCAGGGGAAAGTTACTACAAAATCCCCATTTCCTCCTGATCAGCTGGGACTCGGGAGGCAGAGAATAGATGGGGGCAGGGCCAGTTAGAGGTGGTATTTACTGGTTCTTCGAACTACTCAAAATTTCCGCTACCAGTTCTCCAGAACTGGTCAGAACCTGCTGAAACCCACCTCTGACCCTCAGCCATGGAAACAGCTTCTGTGGTCTAGCCCAGTGTTTCTCAACCCCAGTGACTTTAAGATGCCTGGACTTCCAACTCACAGAATTCTCTAGCCACCTAACACTGGTTTAGCTAAAATCTCAGACTCCACTATTCTGTATTGGTTGGTCTCCGATCAACTACGGTACTTCCTCTGGCTTTCAGGAGAAAATGAAAGCTCTGGAGTTTTCTCACTGCTCTGCTGCAAGGGTTTTAAATGGAATTATGACCCAGGAAACAATCTGTTCAGAGGAGAAAAGAGGAGTAAACAAATCCTAGGCTCACAGCAACTCAATTCTTTTAGGGCTAATAAGATGGATTTAAATTTTGGAGAGAAAAAAATTAAAAGTATCTGAATGTATCTAAATACAGTTATAACTGAAAGTTCTGAAAACAGTCTTGTGTTTGCAAAACTTAGATTAGAAATTTCACTGTTGTGTGTCATTGCAAAAAATACCTTTGTTCGGTAGATGGAAGGACCTGGAGAAAGGCCTCTGAAAATGAACTTCTTCAGAAGTTCCCGGATCCTTTCCCTGAGCGACCAATTTATTTTTTGGTAAAGTCATATAGGTAGTAGTTCTTTCCTGTTATTTCTCCCCAATGACTGAGATTCAATTATGCATCATTGTATGCTGCATAAAGTTGCATCAGCAATTGAGGGTCCCAATAAATAAACCAATTAAATAAATAACAATGGGCAGTCATTGCTAACTTATCTTCTATGAAGTGTCTAATCCCCTTTGAAAGGCATCTACATTTCTAGATCTCCCTGAAAAGAATTTTGTATAATGCAAACTGTTTATTGCTGTCTGTATTATTATTTAATCTAATGGTGCTAATTTCATATATTACACTTATATAATCTCTTTCTACATAGAAATCTGAAGAAGTTCATTTTCAGAGGCCTTTCTCCAGGTCCTTCCATCTACCGATTTTATTTATTTATTCATATTATATTTATATAGTTTTATATATCTTCCTGTTCTTGCCATCATTATTTCTTCAACTGAAGAACAAAATTTGAAACTCATTTTCTCCCTTATGTTTTTAGACTTTGGTTTAGTTGTTGTTTAGTTAGTTGTTGATTGCGGACACAGGATCTAGTACCAGCAGGCATTTCCAAACTTAATTGAATTCAGCAGAAGAGAGATGAGACTCTGATGTATGTTTTCTTTCTCACTCTCTCTCTCATTAAAATCTTGTTAAGTCCTTTATACTTTTTTGGCCAAAACATTATTTCTGCTGCATCCTAACATGACTTAAACATTGAATGGAATTTACAAAGCCAAAACAAACCTCTACTCATATTTTTTCCTGTTTACACATAAATATCCCATTATGTGATTAAACTGTTTTGTGACCCAGGAATGTGAAACAGTTATATTCACAGCAGGGGGCAGTGCTATATGCACATTGCTAGTTTAACTATATCAGACATTTTAGTCACAAGGATTCTTAAAAAGGCCAAATGTAGAAACTGAAAATGGATAAATCATTCCATTTTCACTAGATCAGAGACAGTAGGTGCCTTTTAACTTGAAGCGGTGAGAACAGTTGCGCTTTTAAATCAAAATTAATCTCAAGAAGTAAATTGCACTTCCACCACTAAAATATTTTACATATATTTATAAGAATGTCTTCTCCCGAAGTGATGTTAGCTTCTCATATGCAACAAAAACTGTCAGTTAACATAACACACTGTGTTCATCTATGCTGGAAAAATCCTCATCACAAACCAAGGAGATACAGCCTTTCACTGTTTGCAAACAGCCCTTAAAACAAATGATGAAGGACTGCAGCACAAAAGTGTTTATGTAATGAAATCCAGCACATGGTTGTAACTGGGATGTCTAGGATGTTTTGGGGGTTTAAAGCACAGTGGTTGAGGAATTCTGGGAATTGAAGTCCATGCATCTTAAAATATGAAAAAACACTGGTTTAGATTTTCTGAAAACAAGATTCCTTGAGTTTTGAAAGAAAAAAAACAGGCCTATTTTATACATGGAACTTTAAAAAACTCAAATAGCAATGCTATTACATAAAGATGTAATGAACTACTCTACACAATTTTAGTCATCACACTGGAAAACAATGGGCAGATCTGGAAAAGGTGCAAAACAAAAAATAACTACAGGGCTAGAGCAGATCTATATGAAGAAACGTAAACATGAACTAAAGGGCAATAGACATTCATTGCTTCATAGTACCTGGTATTTGTGGTGTTCTGTCTTTAGTTTGGGATGGAGTATACAAAGACCAAAATGAGTAGCTATTGATAGCCTGATCCTCCTTGTTTTGTTCAACTCTCTTTTAAGCCATCTAAACTGGTGGCCATAATCACATCTAATGGCACCAAATTATACTTTAGCTAGCCATTGTGTAAATAATTATTTTCTGCATTTAGTTTTGAAATGAATGTCTAATCAAGGTCCTTAAACTCTTCAGCTCATTGATGTCTTTATGAAGTTTCAGATTGCTTGTCTACCCCAATTATGAAAATAATTTAATAAATACATAAGCTATTAATACTATGAATAAGAGTAACAGTAATAATAACTGTGTGACCATCAATAATAACGAGTAGTCACATCAACTCTTGGGGGTTGATACTGTAATGACCACTTTGAGGAATCCTGGTCTAATCATGATTGGTGAGATTTATATGACAATTTCCCCCCAAGAACTCAAGATAGCTTATGACAGTGGTTCTTAACCTGTGGTCTATGGTTGCAGGGGGGAGGGATGTACTGTCGTCAAAGGATGTCTGCAAAGGCTTGAAGAAATGCTATGATTTAAATCTTAAGTCTTGGTGGTCTATAGCCATGGTCAGTGGCACAAAATGTATTTAAAGGGGGTCCATGGTGAAGAAAAGGTTGGGAATCATTGGCTCATGGCATTTCCCTTCCTTTAGCTCTACAACAGTAACTTTGTAGGCAAAGGCTTCTTTCAGACTAACCTCCTTCCCCCACACATACACATTATACCTTTATAAGGAAGCAGTGCAGATATACCTTAGCTCCAGACACCTTTCCCCTTGAAATTTTAAAGCAGCTTTGTCAGTGTTTGATATTAAACACCATAGTGTGGTCTTTACTGGATGTTTATAGATTTACAGATTCACAGACCTAACCCATGCATTGCTTTGGTGACTCTGTTATATTGAATAAATAAAGAACCAATTATGTTGGTTTCCTGACATAACTGTATTGTTCAGAGTGCCTCAGCAATGCTAGAGAGTAGATTGCATCTCTTTCAAAATTTATGGGAAAATATAGAAGAACTAACTGAAGGACCTATTTAACCAGCATAATTAGCTGTGGGACATGGCAGCACTTGAAGATTTTGATTAAACAGGTTTGGTCCTGGTTAGCATTTAGATGCAAGTTTACATGGAAATATCAGAGTTTTAGGGAAGTCAAACAGCATATGGGGAAAAGACAATGACTTTTTATGTACTGTTGCCAAAAATGTGTCCATGAAATTATAGGCTTAAGATCAACATTACGGAGACTACCTTATTAATTAGCCTTTCAAAAAACTCCACGGCAGCCTTGTTCTTTCATCATAATCCATGGCTTAGAAGGGACTTGTTTCAAACAAATGAAAGTAAGAGTAATTACAAATGAAATGGGAAGTTGCACTTAATCAAAATTAAAAACAAACATTTTTCAGGTCCTCCCACCTGACATAAAAAAAAAGAGAAATTGTAAACTTTAGGTACAGTACACATATACTCTTTGTCTGGCCTGGCAGAGAACTTCACAGATGGAGAAAATGTTTGGTTACAGTGCAGTTTGTTATGCTATCTAAATCTAACAATTTTAATTATGATTAGTTTATAACAAGCCAAACTATGGACTCAGCAGCAAGATTGCTGAATGCTTCCTTAGTTTAGTTGATGACATGCTAAATCAGCCTTCCAAAATTTAGCATACTTGAAGATGACTGGACTTCAAGTGCCACAATTTTGAAGTTTGAAAACAACTGATCAAGCACATGGTCTTCCAGATTGCTACTCTCAGTTCTCATCACTAGCAGAAACTTCTTGTGCTGATGGTAACTTTTGGTAGTTGGAATCTCAATGTATCTAGAAGGCACCAGGTTGGGAAAGACTGCATTAAATTGTGATGAACAGTTACTGGAATGGGAGGATTACTTTTTAAAAGAGTAGAGGCAAAGGAAGTGGAAATGTCCAAGGCCACCTAAGTTTATTTCATCACGAAATAAGGGACTGGCATTATTTTTCTCTTCAGAGTCACAATCTTATAGGAATAATCTTTTGGGACAGCATTGCATGTCAATGGGGTTGGGATGAAGGAAGCAGTCTTTGAGGCCACAGTCAAAATGACTGAATAGCAATAGCACTTAGACATATACAGCTTCACAGTGCTTTACAGCCTTCTCTAAACAGTTTACAGAGTCAACATATTGCCCCACCATGGCTCTTATGTCCTATGTCTCTATGTCCTCTTTATACTTGAAGATTTCTTGAAGTCAAATTTCAATGCAGGGAATTTTATAGACATTTATTTTTGACAACAGCATGGAAATATCATTGTCTATCTGGTTGTCTTTCCACTGCTTCCTATAGGTTTCCAACCAAATATTCAATAGTCTGATCCTTCTTAGTTTTTCAAGTTTGTTTAAGGTCAACCGGCTATTGCCCCTTCACTGGCTATTTCTGATATAGCTTTTGTTAATTTTATTCTCTCTTTCAGTCACTCTCTTTTCTTTTCTTTTTTCTTGTCATATAGCAGGCTTTCAGGGAAGAGACAGATCAGTCTTGCTAGTGGTCTGAATGGGGAAGAGCTTTTCAAATTAGTCTGAGGCCAGAAATTGCCCACTGCCTATGCTAAATAATAGTTTTGCCTAAATGCAGCTGTCGACATGCATCAAGATGGTATTGTCATAATCTTGCTGACAATGTAATAAATAGTAAAAGATTTATTTCAATAACCGATGGATATTATGAAAGTTTCCAGAGATGGTCATTCTGAAAATGTCATAAAGCATTCACAAGAATGGAAACAGAATGTTGTGAGGCTGAAGATGAAATGACTAATAAGAAAAACTGCTTCAGACTAGGAAGACAATCAGGAAAGAAGAGTAAACCCAAATGGAAGATCATACTCATAAAAAGATCCATTAGGAAAAAACCTCACAGCTAGGTCATCTTAAAATAGAACATTTACTTCTGGAACACTGAGCATTATACTTTGATGGGAAATTGGTATTAAAATATGGGGAAATGTCATTTACCAGACTATCTCATTTCTTGCTGTAATCTAGGCTGCTAGAATACAACAGATTACTCCGATAACAATGTCACTAGGCAGTTGGGCAAAGAAGGCAAGGTATAATTAGGCACAACTCTTGCTGATCTCCATGGGAACAGTCCTCACTAAAACACTATGTAAAAGAAAGCACAATGTCCATTGTACTCTTGACTCTAATACATCATTAGTGATTTCTTTTGTAAACAAAGGGGAATTCATTGCAGGTAAAATGCTAACTTTTCTGGTCAAAGCAAGGATAAGGAAGTAGAGGTCAAATGTTTGTTAGGACAACAGGGCTTGGATACCCCAAGTAGTAATACCGTATATGTAAGATAATTGCTTGGAAAATGTAAATAGATATATTTTGTTCTGCTAGGGGTCTGCAATCTGACCTCCTAAAGCTGCAATTCTCAGAATGGTTGGGGAAAGGTCATGATGATTAAAACAATTTACCTGTTGAGAGGTGAAGATTGTTGCTACTGTTAAACAAAGATTCTCTGTTTCACTTCAGAGAATCAAAATGAGCTGTGGGCTTATGCCTTCTCTCCCCATTTTAGTTGAATGAGTGTTTGCATTGCAGTTTATTCCTCCTCCGCTCTCCCCATTTTTTCAGCACAGTGACAATTGAAATAGCAAGAAGCGGTTAGTGCCTGCCTTGGAACACAATAAACTGGACACCACATTGGTGATTTGGACAGAATAAGGAATTCTGCTAAGCAACCCCCTCCCCCCCAAAAAACTCATCCAGTGTGGTCCCATCATGCAAATAGCATTGCTGTAGAGCATGAGCAAATTATTATTATTTTTAAAAAGTTGTAGCTTGCCAAACACTGACATTCTCCATATATTGTTTATAAGCACCCCTATTTTGACAGACCCAGGCTGTTTTATTATGCAGCACAAATAAAAACAGAAAAGATGAACAACTAAAAATTATACTACCAAATTATGCTACCAATTAACCAGATTAGATATACTGCAAAACTCACCAACATAAACACAGTAGGCAAGAAAATAAATATAAATAATCTCTATAACATTTAAAAACATCCCAGGTGCACTTTTCTAGCTGAAAGCTTGCCAAAACAGGATTGTTTTTTTCACCTTGTGAAAAGTGAGGAAGGTAGAGGCACTCTATACCTCTGGGAACAAGTTGTTCTATAAAATGGGAATCATCAACAAGAAGGCACATCTCCAGGTCCCCACTCATTTCAGTCCACAAAGGTTGAAGACCCTCTACAGATCCTCTTAGTACACAAGGCAGACCAAGTCTGAATGTTGAATGACAATTCCCATCTTCTCAAAACATATGACTTTGTTGGTGGGAACAACAGGCATTGGTTTCTCATAACAGGTTGCCAACTTGAAAAGGGCTGTTCTAGTAGAAAGCCCAAGTAGTCATCTGAATAACTGAACATTCAGAGGAATAGCAGGCCATTCAGAGATTGAAGGTGGATAATAATAGGACTTTTGAAGTAACAGTATATTAAATAAAGGAGAAATAAAGGGAGAACTGCTTCTGTATAGGATAATCTTTTTTGTAGACAGAAACAACATTTTGGGTTATGTGTTATTTCTTAGTGTCTAGATCCAGAAGACAGAGTGATCCTGTTAGAAGTTTACAAAAATAGATGTTTTGTTTCTTTGTTTACAGAAGTACAGCCTATTTGAAGGAAAGGATAGATGATTTTCAGCAGCTGCCAATGAATTTCATGAAAAAATATGTGAAGTCCTTGGGGGTATTATGAAAAAGATTAGGAATCACATGCCAACTATGAGCCGTAGGTTGCCCATGTTTGTTCATTCTTGCTTTAGCATCAAGGCTGAATTTTACAACAAAGAAGAAACCATTAGATTAGATTTGATAACCATTTCCTTTGCTCCCCCCTCTTCCCTATACCTGACTACATAAACAGCTGAAATATATCTTCCAATAAAACTTTCCTTTTCATTAGCACATCTTAAAGCTAAGCAGTCCCTGGGATTTGACTTGAAATGAAAATTGATTTCTTCACACATTGCTGTCACAACATGAACAGCCCTGGAGGAGTTGAATGAGGTCATCCTGGCACATCTTCTCACTGCACACCTTTCCTCTGTAAAGCTAGATTAATATCTGGCTGTTTAGCAGGGAAGGATGGATTTAACCTTTATTCTCAGGGCTTGCACTGGCACTAGGAGCATATTTATAGCTAGCCTATTATAAGGTGACCCGGACATTTATTAAAGTCTTCAACTGGTCTGTGCAACTTGAGCCCTTCCAATCTGAAGGCAGGCCACCAACTCAAAAATGCCACAATATCTGGACATTTTTCCAACATGCTCCAGAGAACTAGGATAGCTGCCAAGCTCGTTTGATTCCTCCTCAGTGAATAAATATTAGTTATTATCTGTTCTCTCCCAATAAGATGTCCATTGATTGTCCCACTTGGTCTATTGTACTGGAGTATTCATCACACTCTACTATGGAATGTAGCACTGAGTCATTGCATGAACCCAGGTCCCATTTTTCCAATCACTACATGGGATTGCTAGAAGGAAAAATGGGATCGATCTATCTAATATAGAAAATCTTCTACGGAGATTTTCAATCATCCAGGTCTTGATTGTCCCAAAAGTGCTTTTCAAAAGATAACTGGACTTTCTTTCTTTTTTCTTGAAAACATGAGAAGCAAAACGTTTTCAAGAAAAAAAAGTTAAAGAAGTCCAGTTGCCTTTTCGAAAGCCCCTTTGAACCAATCAATCTATCACGGTAAGTTTTGAGCTTTCAGCTTGTCTCTTATAATAGCCAAAACACTGCAAAATTGTAATTAGGTTCAATATTGCGTGTGAATTCTTAATTTAGTCTGGGTTTGTTTCACATTATGCTCCAAATGCAGAAGATGCAGTTAGAAGATGCCGCAGCTACGCCGTTTGGCAGCCCATCTGGTATTCTGTGTAAGCCATTCTGAGTTTTATGAATGAAGACAACAAATGACATATCAAAAGGCAACATATTATAATATTCAGTGGACAAATTTATTCTCAGCACTGTTTTACTATAATTTTTATGTTTTAGCACTTTTATTACCTTGTCTTATTTGGGTGTTTTAATGGATTGCAATTGTTTTATGAATGTAAGCCTCACTGAGTATCAGCTGGAACCAAAAAAGGCAGAAGTTGAAAAATAGGTATTTTTTAAAAATTATAGCTAATTCTACTTTTGCGTGGAATTATGTACAAAGTGCTCTTTAACAGATATAAAAGATACCATCTCCTTCAAATCAAGCTCAACTTCTGTTTACTTATGAATATTTAGCTTTGATAAACCTAACCTTCTTTGTGCAAGAATCTGCTAAATCTATCCTTAGTGGAAAAATACTTTAAGATTTGGGGATAATGTAACTGTTTTCTTTCTTTTGTTTTCAATTGTATCCAATTCCTGGAGTCTGCCTAGCCAAATCCCTGCAGTTTTCTTGACAAAGTTTTTCAGAAGTGCTTTTCCATTGCTTCCTTTTGAAGGCTGAATGAATATGACTGGGCCAAGGCACCCAGTTGGCTTTATGACTAAGGTAGGACTAGAATTCACAATAACCTGATGCCTTAAACATGACACCAAATTGGCTCTCATATTAGAAACAAACTACGAAGTTTGATGATTGGTTCATCAGCTTAATATTGTGCCCCATTATTTCTTCAGATAATGGAGTAAAGGAAAAGCAAGAGAGACTTTGATTGTCCTTTAGTTTAGTTTTCTATTCATTTTACAAATTAGGCAGAATTTCAGAACAAATATTGTATATATTAAACATCTCATACTCTGGGATTGATATCAGATAATACACAATTTGAATAGCCCTGAATATTTACATTCTTAATGTTTATTCAATCATAATGATAGTAATGTTCAATATAAATGCATTGGTGAAATTGTTGTCTCACCATAGAATCCTATAGGGCTGTCACATCACATGTTAAAGTTGTGAAATATTGTAATGGTATGTGGAAATACCTTGGGAGACAGGGCAAAAAGATGCAACCAATGGAATGATCAGATAAAAGACAGCTGGCCCACACAAATATGGGTGGGGCAAGAAGCTCAAAAGAGACCCTCCCTAGTCTCTTGGCCTGTAAAGGAGACAAGGGAAAAGATGTACTTTCAGACTTACATGATTCTGTTAATGTAGTTTTACAATAAAGTAGAATTACCTCATTTGTTCATGTTTCCTATCTGGTCTACTTCATAAGGCTGACTGATATGGGCTGAAAAAATCCAGACAATGATTAGAAGCTACCAAATAGTGTCAGTGAGGT